>JAQGAA010000421.1:0-23034 GCA_034696425.1 Isotoma viridis
ATGCAAATTATTAAATCAAAGAATCATTTAAAAAATATTTTTTTGAAAACAACCTTCTTATAAGGATAGGAAGGGGCCACTCTATCCACATTCAAAACTTGAGCCTGATTCTTAACCACATTGCACAAAGTAGTCAAAGCAAATCCTTTTCTTTCAAAATTTTCCTTTTTTAAAACATCTATTTTCAGCACACGATCCAAATCCCCATTAGATAATCTCGATTCTGAAAAATAAACACGTGGATCATTTTGTGTTGGGTAGCATGGTAGCGTTGCTTCCATATCTGATCGGTAAATAAGTGTATAAGGATGAGACACGTCGAAAGCGTTATCTTGGTTTAATTTGTGCATTTCTATGAAATAATCTGCTGCTGGTTTTTCCGTTTGGATTCCAAATTGAAACACCACCTAAAAATTGAAAATTTTGAAAAATCTTAAAATCACAATTAATCTTGTGCTAAAATTTTTAAATTTCATTTTCGTAAAAAACTCAAAGTCATACCGCAAAATCGGACGGTTGAATAATTTCAGCTCGTAGAAACAATTTCCCAGGGTAAACTTTTTTCACTTGTTTAGCAACATTTTTAGCCTCTTGAATCCCAAGCCCAAAGTCAAGAGGCAAAATCAGGTCAAGACCTTTACACCCAGCCAAGACAATTTTATCCAATGTTGTGTGCGTTGTACTCCACAAAGACATTGCATTTCGAGCTGGTACTAAACTTGAACCTTTTTGAGTTACATATTGATAGATTTCAAATTTTAAAGCTATTGCTTCTGCATCTTTATCTTCAAAGCTAAGCAGTAACTAAAATTTCCAATATAAATCAATTCTAATATTAAATATAAATTCACAATCATTTGATTTTAAATTTTAAGTCAAAACAAACTTACGGTCGCAACAAACTGTAAATTACATTTCCCATTAATAATTTCACTTTTATACTTTTCCAACCACTGTAAAGCTCCAGGAGGTTTCCAATAAACTATAATATTTTGATTTCTAATATTTGGACTAGTTTTGAGCTCTCCTGAACTGGAAAGTGTGAAAGCATGATGGATATCCCTGAAAGAAAAATGTATCACTTGTAGGAAACACATAAAATTTTAAAATCTTATTTCCAAAATAAATAAAAAATAAAAAATCAATCTTACTTCAAAGCAATAAAAATCTCCGCTTGGGTATTATAATAAATTTGATTATTTTCTACTGATTTCGAACTAGTACTCATTTTTAAACCTTATTTATTGTACTCACAATCACAAAATACTCAAAAATCTACCTAAAAGGAAATCAATATTCTAAAAATACCTTTGCCTTCGACTCTACTAATTGAATAATGGAAATGTACACGTGAAGAGTAAATGATACCCTTTCTATTTATATCTCCTTGTATAAAACAGTAATACGTATGACCAGACAAGTATGACAAAAACCATGCTAAAACCATCACTCTTATCTTATAACCCCCATAAGGAAAAGAAACCTGTTGACCCTTTAACACAAACTTTCATTATACTTATATTTATATACTTATATCACAATTTCAGAAAAAAACCAACTTTTTATAAACAAAAATTCTCAGAAACTCAATCCTAAAAAAATCATTACAACCTACACACCAAGAGATGAGTCTACACACACACACGCTATCCAAAAAAGCTATAAATAGTACAACCAGTTAGGTTATGCAATCCCAAGCCAGGAGTAGTAGTAAGTGAAAGCAGTGGTAGTGGTAGTGAAAGGACAAGTGTGAGCTTTCTCTCTAGTCTTTTATTCTCTAAAATGCCAACAAGTAGTAGCAGCAGCAGTAGTAGTCTGTTCAGATTAAAGCAGTGTGCTAAAAGTTCGTGTACACGAAGTGGTTGAGTATTCCCAAAAAATCACAACAAGTGTCCAAAAAATATTGATTTTGTTATATGATTCGCATCTTGCGCATATCAAAGGGAAGTAATTCATCCCAATCTCTCTTACCCGAAATCACCGAATCTCGGGAAGAATGCATGCACACACACACACACTACTACCACCACTTCCACCACACATACAGTCATCCATCTCTGTCCATACGGGATATTCATCACTCTCTTCTTGGGGAAAACTACCTTTCCCTCTCTCTGTTTCCTATGCATATCTAAAGCTTTAAGAGTTTTTAGCTAAAGAAAAATAAAACAAAATTCTCTCATAATAATAATACGAAATATTACTGAGCATCAGGAAGAGTAGGAGCGGATAATAATATTGAAGGAAAGAATAGACAAAAGAGAAAGCAAGAAAGAAAAAGGATGTTGCTGTTAGGGAGACAGACAATCTGGAAAAAGTCCAATGAGTTGTGAGTTTCATCAAAGAGAACAGTGTGGGATTCATTTTATCCTATTATGCTTTAATATTATAAGTTTTGTAAGCTGATATAGTTCAAGGCTTATTAAGATGAAAGACGACATGATTTAAGAGTTAAGAAGGGTGATTTGATTTTAAAACTTTAATTATCATATTGGACGAGTTGTTTGTTGAGTCGGTCTACTCGTAGGTTGGTCGTTATTGTAAATTAAATAATAAAAGGATCGATACAGCCAAAGGCATTTTTACTTTAAGTATTACAGTAGTAGAATAGGTATATACTGCATTTTCCCCCTGTACCTTTGCCCCTAAACTATTACCCCTCCACATATGCCCCTCTGTATATTTACCTCTGTAAATATTTACTTCCCTGGACATTGGTATGGTAGCTAATCATTGCCAAAACGGTGATTTCGACTGAAATACACAGCTCTTAATTATATACATATAATATGAACATAATGCGACCCCTAAATACATATTTAATTTTTAATAAAACAATTTGATTCCAAATTCTCATGAAGTTTAGCCTAAAAACTTAAGAAATCAGTGTTGCTTAAAGAATTCATCTCAAAATCATAATTATTAAGATTATTAACGAATAATGAATTTCTAAAGCCTTCTCATGACACTTTTAATTCATTTAGTTTACTGTATTCCCTTATGACACTATACTGACGCATTCATTTTGTTAATTTCTAATTCATTTCGGAAAAGATGGTGCAACAAAGTCCTTGTACTTTCTCTCTTGGTGTAAATAAACATGCAATAAGAGAATAACACTCGGTGCTTGCCGGTTGGTTCCCCTTCCTAAATAATTTACTCATTCATTCCATATGAAAGAAGAGAAGAATTCGAGATAAAAAATCAATCCTGAAAAACATGTGGTTTTAAGCAGTTGAGCTCTATACAGTTTTAATATCAACTTATCAACCTTCCAGATTCCAGCAGAAGAGCTGAGGACTTGAATTAGCTCAAATATAATTATACTAGACTGATTATAAATTATATTAAGCCAACCTGTTCATTATTATAATCCGGAGTGTATTCTCCTTCTAATTTTCATGTCATGGAATTCGTAATATAGAATAATAGTTATTACTCTATCCAATTTCAATTTCATTATATATTGAAGGACGTGTTAATCAAGGTCATATTGTATAAATCATCAAACTAGTAGCTGGATTGAATATTTATTCGATATTTTAAAGTGGATGCAATATAATACCAGTTGATCAGCAAAAGTTAAAAAAAACTCAATTCACTCTAAACTACACTACATAATTTTACTATCAACTTCTATATCTAAAGCAAATTCCATTATTGTTAATTTAAAGCTCAAAAGTAGGGAATTGCAAAAAACCATTCCAGATCCGAAAAAATATTTAAATAATAAATAGGACATTAAAAGCCTTTGGAAATCATGAAATTTAAATTTGCTGTGGATCGAGGTGGCACTTTCACGGATATAATTGCAAGATGTCCATCAGGAGAAATCAAAGTTATGAAACTGTTGTCAGTTGATCTTGCTTATCCGGATGCCCCTCGGGAAGGGATTCGTAGGATTATTGCTCAGGTTAAAGTTAAAATTATATTTATTTCTATGTAAATAAAAAACGTTTTGTCTTTTTAGTAAATCAGATTGAAGTAGCAAAATTGTACCAACATTGTTTTAAAAATTTTAGGAAACCGGTAAAGACATCAGTGGCCCTGTGGATGCATCTTTAATTGAATGGATACGAATGGGTACAACTGTAGCTACGAATGCCCTTCTAGAAAGAAATGGGGAACGAATGGCCCTTTTGATTACAAAGGGATTTCGTGACCTTCTTCACATTGGAAATCAAGCCAGACCCAAAATTTTTGATTTGGTAAATTCATTTGAAAAATAATACTGAAATATAATATAAATAATTTTATTCACACTAATAAATTTGGTTCAATTTTATTTTACAGAGCATTTCCATGCTAGAAAATCTATATGAAGAAGTAGTTGAAATAGAAGAACGAGTTGTTGTGGACAGAGAAGATTGTCAACTTTCTGACAGTTTAAAATCCAATTGGAGACAGGATACAACTTTAAATAATGAAAAAGTTTTAATTTCTAAAGAAATCGATTTAAATTCTGCAAGAAAAGACTTGGAAATTTTGAAATCAAAAGGAATCAAATCTATTGCAATTTTGCTTTTGCATTCTTATTCGTAAGAAATGAATACAAATTTTTAGGATCAATGTTAGAATCTTTAAAAACTTTTAAAAAAAAATTCGTTTAACCTATTCTTAATAATTTATCAGGTACCCTAATCACGAGTTGAAATTACGAGATTTAGCCGAAGAGTTAGGATTTTCACACGTGTCACTATCGTCAGAAGTTATGCCTATGATACGAGCTGTTCCAAGAGGATTTACTACAGCTGCTGATGCCTATCTGACTCCTTTGATTAAAAATTATTTGAATGTATGAATTTATATTAAATTTGACAACAATATTCTTCACTAAATAAAGTGAAAAAAATTTGTAATATAACCAGCAATTTCTCATGTTTTTAAATCCGTTTCAGGGCTTTTCATCTGGATTCACAAATCTGGACAATTCTAAAGTTTTATTTATGAAAAGTGATGGAGGATTAACTCCCATGGAAGAGTAAGCAATAATTCTGTGAAGCAATAAGACATAGTTTTTGAATATCAATCAACTCATTAAAACCTATAAGAATCCATTATGGAATTGTTTGATTAGATTCTGCGGAAGCAGAGCAATATTATCCGGTCCTGCTGGAGGAGTTGTAGGATATTCTAAATGCTGTTATGATGAATACAAAGTTCCAGTAATAGGATTTGACATGGGGGGTACATCTACTGATGTGAGTCGATATGATGGACATTTTGAACACACTTACGAGTCTATTACTGCTGGAGTTGCGATTCAAACACCTCAGGTAATTAATTCTCATTTTCAACTTTAATAGTTTTAAAGTTTAGCTTTTTATTAAACCAATAACATGTTTAATTAATAGCACTGCATATATAATATTTAAAAACAGGTACACGTTACTAAAGGCAGTTTATCTCTGCATCTGAATCTGATTCCATATTACATATTATAGGCCATAGGGCAAACACACTTTAAAAGAATCAGCGACACAGGGCCTTTTATCAAGGTTGTCCATGTGTCTCATCATAATTTGTATTTACCCAGAGGCAAACAATTTGTAATATTAATTCAGTTACTTTAATTTATTGCATTATGAACACTTGATTATTATTTATCAAGCTTGTTTCGAACAAATTGCTCAATCTGAGGTGGAAGAGCTAATTCATTCACTTCATGTTCAAATCCCTTAAGGCTTCCATATCCTCCAAGATAACCATTAAGTCTGGTAGCGACAAAAGAGTTTAGAAGTTGTTTTCCTGGTTCGATATCCAGTTGGGTCAAGACATAGGGATATTTTTGTAGTAGATATTTCTGGTGGTAGCTGATAACAAAGAAATAATGAGAATAACTATTGAATCATTAATTAATCATTTTAGAATTGTAATTACTTTTCTGCATCGTAAAACTCTCTTGCGTATTTAATCTGAGTTGTAATTGGTTTCAACCGTTTCTGAGATTCCCTTTCCATTGTTTCTTTAGCTAATCGATGTTGTTCCTCGTTATGGTAGAAAATGGCTGACATGTACTGTAATATTTACAGTCAAATTTAAAAAATGTATTAACTTAAAAGCTTTCACTCTATTAAAGTTATCCTAATTTACTTGTTAACAAACCTGTTTTGAATAGCATTTGCTGGTAGGATCGTGATTTTTCCAAAATATGTCAAGCATCTTGTCAAAAGATGTTA
The DNA here is from genome assembly GCA_034696425.1 of Isotoma viridis. Classification (NCBI taxonomy): domain Eukaryota; kingdom Metazoa; phylum Arthropoda; class Collembola; order Entomobryomorpha; family Isotomidae; genus Isotoma; species Isotoma viridis. Next base: position 6,180 of record JAQGAA010000421.1, read on the forward strand.
CTTTTGGATCAAATTCCACTTCCACAGTTTCAGTGTGGTCACCCCTGTTAAAAATATATAAAACAACCGTTAACTTATTTTATTCCAAACAAGTATAAAATTCATAATAACAATTGAAATCACACATTCGCCGATAAGTAGGATTGATAGTAGAACCCCCAGCATATCCAACTTTGGTTCGGATGACACCCGGGGCACAGCCGAACTGCGCCTCGGGAAACCAAAATCAAGCCATCCCGAACGTCGCCTTTTCTCCTGTCCAATTTTCATATTGTACATCCCCCATTGTTATATTACTACTGAGAGATTTCCCTTTGGAAACGTGTTCTTTTGATGCAAAGTTCTTTTCTGATTTTGTAACCGATTGCTGTATCACCTAGAGAATCATTATAAATAGTTACAATTAATTTAAAATTTTAACAAATGCTATTTTCAACTAAAAAAATTACATGAAAAAAAATGTTTTACAAACCAAAGATTTTGAGTTACCCATTTCACTTACAAACATGCAAACTAAAAGACTAGCAATAACAAAATCTCTTAATGTTAGTATAAAAAACTACAGTGTAATAATAATGATGCATGATTTTTTATTACAAATTACATGAGTAAATGCAAATTAAACATGTATAGGTACTTCATTAATTTAAAGGCTAGTTTCAAGGACGTTAAACCATCAAGAATATAGCAAAAAGTAAGCAGTGTTTTTATATAGAAGCTTGGTAGCTAATTCCTTATGCATTATGGTCAGAGTATTATTCAAGATTTATTATAGAAATGTACTGACACAGCTGAAACCTATAATATATCAAAGGTATAATTTAGCCTTGACACAATTCTTCCAAGACTTTCCTACAATGTACTTTTGTTTCCTTTTATTTATATGTAAATGTGTTAAATACACATTAGTAAAGTAAACTCTTAAAAAAACAAAAATAGTTTTTTACTTATGCTTCGTTAATGTCAAATGTACAAAAACTTAAATTTTAAAAAGAAGTTACAGCAGCTTCAACAAATTATAGAAGGCCCAACAAAAAATAACCTAAATTCTTAAAAATGATTTATTATAATATGCATTTAAAAATTGTTTAACTTTTTGTACTTACTGGAGACGCTTCAGCACAATTATTAAAACCTCCAAGAGTCTTGAAGAGTTTTATCATTATAAAACCCAACTTAACTACGATGTGGTTTTTGTGATGATGTAATCGATGCAAACTGAAACTAGAATGTAAAACCACATAGTATTAGTAGTACAACTGCATCTCTGCATCATAATTGTTTTTTATCTGAAAAATGATCAGCTTTTAGTTTTTGACGAGAGAATTCCCGGATCATTGACCAAACTTTTTTAACGCTTGCCCAGTCATTCCTCTTACTGATTTGCATAGTATGGATTACTTGAGAAAATGCTCTCATCTCATGTAAAAGTTTTGTTTGGATCAGTACTGAGACCGAGACTGACATGACATTACACTACAAAGTACAGCCACAGTTGATTAATTGCCTTAAATTGCGCAATGCCTTGCCAATATCAATTTCTGCCCTTTAATGGAAACACTTCCGTTTGACTAACAAGAGGAGACTCAATACCCGTCGTCATGATCGTTCAAAAAATTGATTTATTTTAGTATCAGGATGCTTAAAAATAGAAAGTACCTTACATGATATCTTGATGAATAATGTGGCACAGAGAACTACCTACTTGCTTGTATTGACATTTTAAACATTTATGGTTCATTCAGTTTACTTAATTAAAAGTGAAACGGATTTAATAAAATTTAAAAATTAATTATTAATTTATTCCAAAATGCTTACAGTTGGACATCAGCACAGTTGCAGCTGGAGGTGGCTCAAAGCTATTCTTTCGTTCTGGCATGTTTATCGTAGGACCTGAATCCGCAGGAGCTCTTCCAGGTCCAGTTTGCTATGACAAAGGAGGAACTGCATTGACAATAACTGACGCCAATTTAGTTCTTGGTAGAATTCTTCCGGAATTCTTTCCTAAAATCTTTGGATCAAATAACAATCAGCCATTGAATAAAGACAAGACTGTGGATTTATTTGACAAGCTGACTAAGGACATTAATGAATTCCTTCGGTCACAAAATGACCCTAAGCTTATGACTGTTCAAGAGGTTGCAATGGGATTTATTCGTGTTGCCAATGAAGCCATGTGCAGACCTATTAGAGCCATAACCCAAGTACAATTCTTTAGACTAGAATATTGACACATAGATTAAGTTATATTGTAATAATCAAATTTCAAACTCCATTAATTTCCAGGGCAAAGGTTATGACACCTCTGTGCATATGTTATCTTGCTTTGGGGGTGCTGGAGGTCAGCATGCTTGTGCTATAGCAAGTTCACTTGGAATTTCATCAGTATTTGTTCCAAAATACGCTGGAATTTTATCAGCGGTTGGAATTTTCTTGGCTGATGTTGTTCACGAAGTTCAAGAGCCAGCAGGAAAAGCTTTTGACACAGGTAAAATAAATTGCTTTCTAAACTTTTCAACTTAAACCTAACAAGAAATGCTTAAAATTATACTTTCAATTATTTTCAGTGAATATCCCATACATTGATGGACGTTTCGAAGCCTTAGAAAAACAATGTGTTGAGCATTTGACAAAATCTATGAAATTTTACAAAGTTGAAGTAGAAAGGTTTTTGCATTTGAGATATGAAGGAACAGACTGTGCCTTGATGTGCCTTCCTAAAACGGGATCGTCTGGTGAGAGCAAGTATGGTGATTTTGTGTCCAGTTTTGTCGACAGGTAGTAATCACATATACCAAGAATTTTCATAAAATTACAAAAATAGATTTTGTTGATGCCTTATAATTCCTAATAATCTTTTGTACAGATATCGCAAAGAGTTTGGTTTCACAATTGAAGGAAGAAGTATAATTGTAGATGATATTCGAGTTCGAGCAGTTGGTGTGAGTGAAATTGAATCTGGAAAAACTCTTGACAGTGCTTCTGGCTGTAAAGAGCCTGTGCCTAAAAAGGTAGGTAAAATTGTGTGTTTAAGGAAGTTTTGAAATAATGTAAATTTCTAAATTAAAATTGTACTTTACAGAGAAGCCAAATATATTTTGACAATTTTGGGCTGATCGATTCTCCCATTTACATTCTAAGTGAATTACTTGCTGGCCAAGTGATTCAAGGACCAGCTATTGTGATGGATGCCTTAAGTACAATTCTAATAGAACCAGAATGCGTTGCTGAAATAACTTCCAAAGGAGACATTTATGTAAAGATTGGATCCTCATTAAAAAAGCAAATTGAGATTGGAACTCAATTAGATACTATTCAATTGAGTATTTTCTCACATCGATTTATGAGTATTGCAGAACAAATGGGAAGAATTCTACAAAGGACTTCAATTTCAACTAATATAAAAGAGAGGTAAGTGCAGAAAACGAAATCTTATTTGTTTTTGGTTAATGATGAACAATTTGTTTATTGTAACTGTTTTACCATAATATTACTTTTTAATTAGGCTTGACTTTTCCTGTGCCATATTTGGACCTGATGGGGGTCTTGTGAGTAATGCTCCTCAGTAAGATTTTTTTTAAAATATTCTGATTGATCTTACAATAGTATCGTATAGGTACTTTCTTTTACTAATTAAGATTTTAAATGTTTTATGTTTATAGTATTCCAGTCCATTTGGGAGCTATGCAAGAAGCAGTTCAGTATCAGGTAAATGATTAAAACGACAAAATTGCGCTATGGTAGAGTAGTGGTTGCACTTTTTTGCAGTTTAATATCTAAATTCAACATTGCTTTTTAAACAGCTTCAAGTAATGAAAGATGACATTAACCCTGGAGATGTGATTTTGAGTAATCATCCTACAGCCGGTGGTTCCCATTTACCAGATCTTACTGTGATAACTCCAGTGTTTCTTCAGAGGTACCAACCATTTCTTTAAAATAGTCGTCGAATACTCTTCCCCTTCCGTTCAAATCCTTCCTATGCTTAGTTTCCCTTATGTTAAACTGGTTCAAAAATTGGCTTTGAAATTGATTTATCATTAGTGGAGTGGAAGGAAAGCCCATTTTCTTTGTTGCGAGCCGTGGTCATCACGCAGATATTGGAGGTAGGCGTAGTGAAAGCGAAATATGTTTAAAACGAAATAGAATTAATCTTACCTGTTTAATTTTATTTTTAAAGGAATTACTCCAGGCTCAATGCCCCCACACTCGAAGTCATTATGGGAGGAAGGAGCCGTATTCAAGAGTTTTAAATTAGTCTCGAAAGGAACGTTCCGTGAGAAAGAATTAATCGATGAACTCAACGCACCAGCTAAATATCCCGGTTGTTCCGGAACCAGAAATTTACAAGATAATTTATCAGACTTACGGGCTCAAGTTGCTGCAAATCAAAAGGCAAAACCTCTTATTCTTAAACTTTAGGATATTTATTTATTCTCAAATAAACATGATTCATCTTGCAGGGAATAAATTTGATTCTTGATCTAATCGAAATTTATACGCTGAATGTTGTACAAGCGTACATGAAACATATTCAAAACAATGCGGAAGTGTCTGTGAGGCAAATGCTTAGAGAATTTGGCAAGCGACTTGGAACAAATAAGCTAGAAGCCCAAGATTTCCTTGATGATGGAACTGTAATCGATTTGAAAGTTTCTATTGATAGTGAACAAGGGAGTGCTGTTTTTGACTTTAGGTTAGTTAAACCACATTCTTTAATAAGTTTCGTGCGATTACTTAATTGTTTGGAATTTGTTTAAAATACATAGTGGCACAGGTTATGAAGTCTGGGGCAACCTAAATGCTCCCAGAGCCATAACCGTTTCGGCTATAATTTACTGCCTGCGATGCCTTGTCAATCAGGACATTCCACTTAATCAGGTAGGTTGAATAATAAGGTTTAAATATAAGTGTGTATTGAAATATAAAATGTACTATTGATGCATATTGCAGGGTTGCCTTACACCTATAAAAGTAATAAACCCCACAGGCACGATATTATGTCCTTCAGAAGAAGCAGCAGTTGTTGGTGGAAATGTTTTGACTTCCCAACGTGTTGTTGATGTCATACTTAAGGCCTTCCAAGCGTGTGCTGCTTCTCAAGGGTGTATGAATAACGTTACCTTTGGTCATGAGACAGTTGGGTATTACGAAACGATTGCTGGTGGAGCTGGAGCTGTAAGGATTTTTTTCTGAATTGCTATTAAAACATGCTTCAAGTACTTCGAAATCAAGTTGAAAATCTATTATATAATCTTAGGGACCGTCATGGCACGGAAGAAGTGGTGTCCACACTCATATGACAAACACAAGAATCACTGATCCAGAAATTTTAGAAAAGAGGTACCCAGTCCTTCTTCAGCATTTTAGTCTTGAAAGAGATACAGGGGGTGATGGCCAGTTTAGAGGAGGGGATGGAGTTCGTAGAGAAATAATGTTCAGAAGGAATATGACTTTATCTGTGCTGACTGAAAGACGAGTATTTTCGCCTTATGGAATGCATGGTGGATCAGATGGGGCTAAAGGACGGAATTTGCTCAAGAAGAAAACTAAAACTATTAATTTGGGTGGAAAGACATCTGTACCGGTGTCACCAGAGGTTAGAAATACATACAACATTAGTAATATCCAAGTAATTTTTTTATAAAGCGTGCATAGCTTTGCTTGAAAATTTTGTTATCGAGCTTGGAAATATATTTTAGGAAATTTTGAGTCAGCTCATAAAAAAATTAATTATGTAATCGATAATTTAATTTTCTTGTGGTTTTTAGGATGTATTTATACTTGTTTCACCTGGAGGAGGAGGCTATGGAAAACCGTGTGGAAAATAAAATAAATTATCTACTAATAAATGCCATTGAAATACAAAAATTTAAAGAAAATAAATTGAATAAATGTTTACCTTAAATAAAAAATGTAAATTATGTTTAATTGCAATTTTATTAATAGTCGGTTGCATGAAAAAAATGTACCAACCGCTTAACTTTTTAATAATTAGTAAATAACAAAAAAGCATACAAGAACAAGATAGTCCATGAAAAACTGCATCCACCCAACTTTTAACATTATATAATTATTTCCTTTTATATTTATGCATATGGATTTTTAATGGATGAAGTGTCTAATTAAATGTGATATTGTCATTCTTATCAGAAGCATACTCATGCTTCACACTCAAGTGAAAATTTGCTAATCAGCAGACACACAGATGAACAGATGTCAATTTTAAAGAACAAAATCCGGTATTTTCTATATTCAAATCCAAAATTGTGTGATTTGGAATAGAAAAAATTAACTGTTTTGATATGACGATCTATCTTCTTGACCCATTAGTAGTCTCGTAAATAATATTATTACTTTAGTACAATCCTAGAAGTCCATTTGAGTCTAATTTCTATACTTTAAATAAATACAATCCTTGAAACAAAACAAGCAAAATGAAAAACACAACATTAATTCTACAACAACTGAGACTTCTCATGCTAAACATGACGATAATAGGGGATGAACTCCTTGCCGGATACATTATCCCTTCGTCCGATGCTCATCATGTAAGTTACTCGGATAAAATATATCCCCAAGTTTTGTAATTCATTTGACTTTTCTCATATTTATTATGAACCAAAAATTCCAAGAATATCCGTAGGGCCGATTGTGATCAAAGAGTTGGATTTGTTTCCGGTTTTGATGGGTCATCAGGAACTGCGATTGTTACACCAAATGAAGCTCTTTTATGGACAGATGCAAGGTACTTTATCCAAGCAGAGCAGCAAATGGATGATAATTGGACTCTAATGAAAGACGGTACTGTCCTCTTTAAATTTTAATTTTTTCATCAAACAGCTTATTCTATAAACTTTTAAAAATTCATTATAAATATCATCTTAACTTAAATAAAAAGGTCTTGAAAAAACCCCATCTCAAGCTGAATGGCTTCGTATGAATCTACCAAATGGAGCATTTGTAGGAATAGATCCAACTTTATATTCAAAGGTCGAATGGAACCAAATGTCATCAGATTTTCAAAAAGGAAATCATACACTTAAAGCAGTTAATATCAATTTAGTTGACGCAGTTTGGGGTAGTGATCGACCTCCAAGACCTCAGAATTCAGTAACCCAGCTAGACATACAATTTACTGGCAAATCTGTTGAAGAAAAGCTGGAAGAAATTAGAGTGGAAATGACTACTGCTGAAGTGGAGACCATGGTTGTTTGCGAATTAGATGATGTGGCATGTTAGTTTTCAATACTAACGCTTTCAATTATTTAGTATTTCAAATTTGTATTCAACATTTTTATTTTTAGGGCTTCTAAATCTAAGAGGAACAGACTTACCCCAAGCTCCAACTTTTTTCTCATTTGCCATATTAACAAATTATACTTTGAAAGTGTTCATTGACCAAGATAAGCTTTCAGATGATATTCGAGACAACCTTATCTCAGTCACTGGGGGAAGAATAGAGTTTTACCAATACGAGAATACAATTTTAGATGAGCTGGGCCATCATGTATTACTTTCAATTACCAGTTCCTTTGCGAAATTAGTTGTAACATCCTTTTTTATAATAAAAAATATGACAATTTTAGGTAAATCTTACAATTGGAAAAGTTTTACTCAGCAAGAACTGCAACTACGCTCTTACAAATGTTGTAGAAGAAAGTCGTCAACTCATAAGAATTACTCCTATCACTTTAAAAAAAGCTATTAAAAACCCAACTGAAATCGAAGGAATGAGGAAAGCATTAATTCTGGAAGCAGCAACACTATGTCAGTTCTACTCTTGGTTGGAAAAGGCTATGCAAAATGGAGAAAATGTCACCGAAGTTTCTGCCGCCTCGTATCTTTTCAGTTTGAAACAGTAATTGTTTAGTTTTTCTGAGTATCTTAAATTCAAATTGGATTTTAATTCATAGTTGAGCTGAATTTTAACTTTACAGAAAGCAAGAAAACTTTGTAAGTTTGAGTTTTAAAACAATATCTGGTAGCGGACCCAACGGTGCTATTATTCATTACTTTCCAACAAATGAAACTGATCGATCACTTTCAACTAACGAGATGTATTTAATTGACTCTGGGTCACATTACTTGTATGCCTTTCATTTTTCTATTCTACACAATCCATTTGCCTACTAAATTAAATGTAAAACGGTATTTAAAATACTAGTTTAATTTTAAAACAGAGACGGTACAACAGATACAACAAGAACATTTCATTTTGGTACCCCAACCGACTACCAAAAGGATTGCTACACAAGAGTACTTAAGGGTCAAATTGCGATTGCCACTTCAAAGTTTCCCGATAAGACACCGGGCCAGAGGATAGATTCATTTGCTAGACAATATTTATGGCAAGTTGGACTTGACTTTGGACATGGTACGGGTCATGGAGTAGGTGCTTATTTGAACGTAGGTGAAGGCCCTCAATCAATCAACTCTCAGTATAACCCTGATGACCCGGGTCTTCAAGAAAATATGATAACTTCTAATGGTACCTGTTTCTATTAGTGTGCTACATTAGGCTCCAATTGTGTTTTAATTCATTTGCTATCTGAATTTTAGAACCTGGATACTACGAAGAAGGAAACTTTGGTATTCGACTCGAGAATCTAATTCGAATTGCAAAAGTGAATGAAAGCGATGGATTTCTCCAAACGGAAGATCTTACATTTGTTCCATATCAACAAAAACTAATTGACTTGGACCTTCTTACTGATTCTGAAGTATGATTTAGTCATTTCTTATGCATCGTAACAAATTATTTAATCCCAAGTTAGATCTAGTTAAGAAAATTATTTAAATATAATTATGATTTTAATCTTACACAGATTCAATATCTAAATGAATACATGGACAAATGCCGTGACATTACTGGAAAATTCATATTACATAACAATATGGGCGAAGATACTTACAACTGGTTGGTATTGCAAACTGAGCCATTAAACCGATCAAGAATAGCCACTGCCCTTCATCGCATACCAAAATATAAATGATGACATCCATTTCAATTTAACAGAACTGTACAACCTAACCTTTGCTGTTTTGTGATGCTTATAAACTATTTTGAAAGGAATAAAATAATCTCAAGCAAGGCTTTCTTTTTGTAATTACAATATTGTATCTATAGTGGTGTAGGAAACTTTTCATATTCTTCAGTATATTCCATTGTCCATAGAACCACACATTTGTAAAAAGGCCCTACACATGTAGATAGAATGTCTCCAATCTTTCAGATATAAAAAGGAACAGCTTTTGCTGCTGTCTGTACTGGATAAATGCAATTTCAACAATCCTACTTGTACCCTACCTATCTCATATGCATATGAACCCGGTACAAAGCTAGAATATATATACTGATCTTTATTTTGCTTATTCCCGGTGACATACTAATTTAAAATTTCATCTTATTTTTCAGTAAGTACTCGAGTCCTCCCGTCCATCAACCACAAACTACAAAACGAATAAACAACATTTAAGATTTTTGATCACTTTGGCTCATTCAACAGCAAATATTATAAAAATATGGCAGCCAGGATTTCTTCGTCTTCTGTCGAAGTCCAGGAGGTCAAGTGCTTGGCCTGTGGCCTTGTTGGGTCTAGGAGGTGCGGATCAACTGAAACTTGGCGAGACAGTCATGACCAAAAAACACTCTGCCCTTTTTGTTGTATTGGTACTCTGCGCATGGTTAGTTTAAGCCAACCGGAAACAACGTGGACAGACAACCTTCAACGAGAGCAGGGATACCAACAAGAAGAACAGGTTTTCACCGAGCCGAATCCAATTAATCAACCAAATGTACCTGCCGTTTCCTCGCCTTCGTTTTTTGTCAAACCTTGCTCAGGACGCAAAAAACAAGTTAAGGGTTTGTCCTGTAGGTTTTGCGGAAAGCGGTATAAAACCGAAGGTCCCCTTGCACTTCATGAAGCGATTGCGAATTGCATAAAACAGTCCTAAAAGGTCTGTCAGGAGCGGAAGCGACCCTGTAAGCGTGCAAAGTGGAAGCGACCCAATTACTTAAAAAGCAATTAAAATTTGAATTCGACATGCGACCCCAACTAGTTCGTGTGATTCGCTTGCAGTTGAAGTATCGGTTTTTTTAGTTAGGGCAATAAGCACTTATTCATACTTAGATGAGAAGCATACTAGTTTTAGTTAATCAACTTGAGTGTCAACTTGGAATTATCCGTTTTGAAGAATGTGGATCAAATACGTTTAAAAGTAAGTTTTGTCTACCAAAAAAGATTTTTCATGTTATATACATAAAGCTAATTCCGTGCATTAAAAATTTTCAGTACAAGCTACATCGATTCTTGTCTAGGAAGAGATTCAGTGCCATTCCAATTTTTTCTATAAATTCACCCAACCTTGGAACAATCTGCCCGCAACAGACCTGAAAGAAAAAGCGAATATGTTTAAACTCGAACAAAAATTACAAGCCCTTTTAATTTTAAAGCGAAAAGTTTAGTACATTTCCTCGAAGGCAAGAATTATTTAATCAACTTTTATCCTAAGTTGCCATTGTTAAAGTAGAGTAACTGTAAATAAGAGAAACTATTATTTTTAGTTAGTACTTTTGACGAAAAAATCAATTTGTTTTTCTAAGTGACCTAGTATTGAGATTGACGTGATGTACTCAAAATTATTATATGTCATATGCTATTTGTCAATGAAATAAACTATTGAGCTGAACTGAACTCTAATCTTCAATTTCCGGTTGTATCCATAACCAAATTGGCTTTAAAAAGGGATCGAGAGTATTTTTCAGAAGGAAGAATCATTCAAGTTTTTGTATACTATTTTAAAAGGTAAGGGCGAGTTCAAAGTTTTTGAAGGAGGTTTAATTGAACGTTTCGGATTCATAACACCTGAGAGTGTTTAGCAAGAGTTTGTATCATTTTGTATTTTATCTTTATTGTCTTTCCCAGTTCAGAGTTACATAAATTCAGAGGTAGTTATTTCTTATTAAATAAGTTAAATTTGATATTTAATTGATTTGAAGGAAGATTTTCGTCAATTTATTTGATTTTGATTTATTACAAGTTATACAATAATTATGTCATTAATTTAAGTGATTATTTCCACAAAACGAATGCATTTCTGCAATATTATATATCAATAATACCTTTTTAGAGACTAAATTACACAAAGGGAACATAAAGTTGTTAGCTGAAAATGCAAATCAAATGGTAAAAAACCAAGGCCTTTTGATTTAAAAAACAAAATTTTAAGCTAAATTGTGAAATTTCATAAATTTTGTAGCGCCCTGCACTTTACATCTTTTTAAGTAAAATTCGTCCATACTTATGAACTCCATTGTCAATTGTTCCTATATTTCTTAAATATCCTGAAAGAGGAATTTCTCTTACGACAGGAAACCCACAATGCTTGTGAAATATTTGGTAACTGAATTCGGATGTAGTATCAACCTTTAAAAATCAAAGATAATTTTAATTATTTAAGTATTAAATGAAAACGCTGACTTATGCTATAAAAGCAATTTAATAAACCTGCATAAATGCAACTCCTTTTTCAATAGCAATCCGTTCCGACTGCTGTACTAACATTTTTCCAATGCCTTTACCACCAAACGTTCCTAGGACATTTAGGTAAATGCAGTTGAGCGATGTAAATTTCCCTTTATTGTCCACACCACTGCTGTAAACTTCATCAGGAACTGGATAAAGTTATTAAACACATACATTTATACTGGCAAAGTATTTCATGATTTTTCAATTTCATTTTCATTCATGTATATACCTTGGTTAAGGACATTCAAAAATTTAGCAATTTCCACCATCACCGACTCCGTCTCAGGATTCAAAATCCCTAATAAGCCTCTACCCTCATTTCCATCACTTCTATTTAAATCCTTTTCAATTAAAATATTAATCGCAACCCCAACCATGTTACCAGATTTTGTATCAACTGCTTGAATGCTGCAGTTTTGCTTTACACAATCTCGAATTTGTTGTGGGAACCATCGTAAAACCTGCTCAGTGGGGAGACCTAATTGACAGTTAAATATATTTAGACTTTTCTCTATTTTGATTTCAAAAGCGCAATCAATTCTTTTGCTTTAAGCTTAATAATTTTGAAAATACCGAGTGCCCTTGAAATAGGTTCATTAGGGAAGAAATTCTCAATTAACAGTTTAGCCGCTTCGTCTGCTTTAGAGGACTCAAGAATGTTATACGCGATCCCTTGAATGGTTACCATTTTGTAGCAAAAATCCTTGAAATCACAGGGTGTTCTACTTCTATATGGTGTTATTAAATTCTATTTCAGAGTCAATTTTATTCCAACTTTGTCGATAAAAAAACGAAGTTCAGAAGAGAGAAACAACAGATATCATAATTGTATTATTGATAAACTGAACCTGATTTTTGTTCAAAGTCAAGCATGATGATAAAATATTACATCTGATTTTTTTTATCTATATACAATTATTTGTTGTTATTGCATATTGACCTTTGAAGTAATTAATTGTACAATGATTGCAGTTTTACCTCTTGTAGTTCATAATTAGTTCGTTTAAAAGTGTCAGGTACTTTGGAATTTTGTTTAATTAGTAATTCATTATTCTTTGTAAGTTTCAAAGTTGATAAGAATAGAATTGACATGATTATACTTAAAAAAAAGTTGTATTTCTTAAAAAATGGTTTGTTTGTTTGTAATTTAATATTGTAATTCAGCTTAAAGTTCAGCTTTTTATAACGGGCAAGCTTGGTTCAGAAGTAGAGGTAGTGTAGAAACTTTCTATTCTTGAACTTAATATAAAACGAATGCCATTTCATGAGACTCATGTCATGTCAAGGGTTAGACATGACATGGGCAAGTCTAACAGTATATCAGGTTATAAGGTTTAGCTGAACAAAATTGATTTACAAAAAGGTATGAACTTCTTCTTAAAGACCCGAAACATATATGCATTCAAAAATTAATGCAACAAAAGCGTACTGATTTTCTCTGAATGAGTTGATTGTTTACTAATTATTAATTTATCACCTAAAATTGATTCAATTTAGTTTCTATCTGTTAATGATACATGACTTTGGCCTAGTGGTGGTGCACAAGGATTAAAGTGTTTTGGTTTTTGAAGATGAATAAGTTGATTAAATACATTTGTTATATTTTTAGAAGAATTAAATGAAGGAAGCGTAATTGTGTTCACAATGAAAAAAATAGTTAGTGGCAGCCATGCAACCGTACGTACACATTATGATGAGAATATTTCTAAACACACTCCCTTAATCAATTTCGCAATTACGATGGACGAACTGGGAATGGAAAATCACTTTATGTAATAGATAATGCAATTGAATCTGATGAATACAAAATGCAACTGAGAAAATAATGAGTCATTAGTCTCACAAGCTTTATTAATCTCAGGGAAAATGGCTATCAGTAACTTGAGTGGTTTACCTAAATGGTGGGAATGTAGGGTCATATAAAGGTCAGATTAAAGGGTGAAAGTTAGGACCTCAGCTTGAAAATCTTTACCAACTGTGGCTTAACGCCCTAAAAAATTGGTGGCCAGAAATGCTCAGGGTCAGATATGTGTAAGGCCAGAAACATGATGGCCAGGAAGGACTATGATGGCCAGAAATGTGCTAGGCCAGAAAGATGATGGCCAGAAATGTCCGGCCAGAAAAGACCCCCTACCATACATTTTAGGTAATGTAATAGTGTAAAGCATACATACAGTGCAATATAACATTCGTTCACAAGCACAATTTAATTGAAAAAAACCTACGCTTTTAGTAATTCTACTTTCGTACATATTAGAAACTGCCTTGCAACAACTTTTTATAGAACTAATTACTTATTGCATCCTAATCCAGGTTATCCTGAATTACAACTTTACTAACTATATATAAATCACACACGTGAAGAAATTCGTTTAAATAAGCATAATCATATGTTTCATTTTACTTTAAAAAGGAAACTACCTCTGATAATTCACAGAGTACAAGGTTGAACAAAAGAATAAAAAGTGAATTAAAACTTTCCCTCAAAATTTTATAAAATTTTTAGCAACATGTCAAATTTAAAAATATTTTATTTTTGTATATTTTGTACTTTGTGCTTTTTGAAATTAACTGCATGTGTCTCTCTCGAATCAGACTTGACTTTGACGCTTGAACAAAAACGAATTCTAGATAAAGTAAGAAACACTAGTTTGATATAATTAATATAAAATATAAGATTGAATTGTGTAGGTTTACTAATTTTAAAACATGTTTTTTGATCGGAATGAAAGTTTAAAGATTTAGTAATTCCATTATTGCCTCATGATTATATGAAAAAGGAAATTTATCTTGTTCGATGGCTCAGAGGTAAGTGAACAACAATTTTTATCATAGTCACAACCACAGTATATTTGGTGTACTTATAATTTTTATTAAATATTAGCTGCAGATTTTAATTTGAGACTAGCTGAACAAAAGCTTTCAGATGTAAGTAAGATACTTTCATCCTAACGTCATATTACATCGTACATTTTTATTTAAATACTTGAAACTCATGGTGTGTTTTGAAACAGACTTTAGCATGGCGAAAAGAAAATAGAATGGACACCATTCTAGAGGAAGATTGGTCTGATATGGAACACCTGTTTTTCTACGACATAGATGGTCACGACAATGATGGAAAGCCAGGTATTATTTCCTTTTATAATAATTATCCAGTCTGGACACATAAGTTTAAGTTAAGTTAAGTTAGGCTTTATTAAAGTGTCTAAAGTTGTCAGCATCATCCGGGAGACAATACTGCTTTACAAAATCTGACACTTAATTTTACATTGTCACTCGAAACTCGATAAAAATTTACACATGAACTGGTTTGACCGTTCGCCGTAAAATCCCATGAACAAATAATAATTTGTTGATGTTTTTATTCTGCAGTTTCATACTGGGATTTTTCTGCAACAGACTTTAGACAACTTGCAATTACAGGAAAGCTAGACAGAGCTGTTCGATTTATGGACAGGTTTTTGGAAGAAATTACTACAAAAGTTCGGAAAGCTCAGGACGAGGGGAAAAATGTGACTCAATACGTTATCATAAACAATATGAAAGGAGCAAACATAAGACAACATGGGTGTTTGCAATGTAAGTTAAGATTTACTAAATCAATGAAAATAAATTGATTTAGAAACCCGATCACAAATCAAGATTAATTATTTGTTTTTGATCTCTAGGTTTTGTAGGATATACTAGATTTACATTAAGTTACGAAAATCACTATCCTGGATTTGCTCATAAATTCATATGTATTAACAGTAAGTTTAAACTGCACAGTTATACATTTTAACCTACTTCATATTTCAATAATATTTTGAATCAATATTTAGCCCCTGGACCACTACAAGCCATCCTGAATTTGCTAAAGAATGTAATGAGTGAACAAACAAGGGAATCGATGGAAGTATACGGAAATAACGAAGAAGAATGGCAGAAGAAACTATTCAGTTTTATTCCAAAGGACCAACTCCCTTCTGACATTGGGGGCACTAAACAGTCCGATTATTAAGTACCAGGAAGTTATTAGGATTTAATTTAGTAATTTTTGAATCCATTCTATGGATTGATTGCATTTATGACCAATTTCAACTCAGGCACATTTGTACATATAAACACTTGGTTTTCAACTCTGGTGTACATAATTAATAATTTTAATGAATAAAAAATTAAATCTTAACTAACTGTAATAAACATACATTGTTTTAGTGAAATACTCCTGTCACAAGTTCCAAATTTCTTATGTTTCTGGAAAGATGTTGGAAAATTTTGCTTTGCATATCGGCTAATAATATTTTCGATCAGAATTCAGTATGAATTATCTTGTTTTTACAACAACAGTAACCAAGTATTGGAATCAAAGTTGTGTTATATTCATATTTATTATATATATTTTTGTCAAAGTTAGAGTTCTCTATAAACGATTGAAAAACTGATTTACTTAAAACTGTTACTTTTAAAAAAATCTTTCACATTTTAAAAATTCAGGACCCATGTCTTTGGCAATCCGAAAATCCGAACCATATGAAACATAACCATTTTAATGTAAATTGCGTATTTGGAACTTGTAAGTATGACATATGGTGGGTGCAAAAAAAAAATACCAAGGGCACCCGGGATTCCCAAGCGGTCACCCATCCAAGTACTAACCGGGCCCGACGTTGCTTAACTTCAGTGATCGGACGAGAACTGGTGCTTTCAACGTGGTATGGCCCTTGGCGAACGATGATCTAATTAAACCACTACTTATCAAATATTTTCCACAAAAGAACAAGCTCATCTCTCCTGCTATGAAGGATTCCCCAATATCTACTTCTATGGATTCCCCTAAAATCTTAAACAACTCAACATCAACATACACTCATTTTACATACTATATGCCAATCGGGTGTGGACCATGAATAAAAAATAACTTTTATTACTCTTTAAAATAAATGAATAATGGAAAATCTAACCTTTGACATTTATTAAAATTTAAAATATTCTTGAAAAATCCTGATACTTTTTCAATTAGTAATTGCATGTGTCAATGTTGTATCAAATAGCAAAGTGAGCTTGGTGAACTTACATATCCAAAATCTACCTTCTCGTGCATGACTTAAAAAGATGCTTCTTTTGGACTTATCATGTTCAAAATTATACATAAGGTAATAGGAAAACCATATTAATTAAGAGTTAAAAGACGCAAGGCATGAGAATTTTCATTTATTTAATAACTACTATTATAAGCATTAACTCTTTTCTGTACGTACATGTGGGCAAAAAATTCCTGTGCTTAGACTTAGGTCACATAATTCAATTAACTTAAAAAAAACAGAAGTTTTTACATCAAC
>JAQGAA010000422.1:0-22982 GCA_034696425.1 Isotoma viridis
AATCGCGAGGACAACTTTTCTTCAGAAATGAGCTCACCTCTCCTAACGGAGGCGTAACTATAGAGTCAAACGCCTTGTTGCAGTACATATTAGACGAACTTTCAGAATTTTTAATAACAAGAAATTATATAATGTAGCTTTAGTGGTTTTTTCAGGTATTTGATCAAAAAAGCAATAATAACATTACAAAATTACACATATTTTCTCAGAATGCGTGGAAGAGATTTGGAAAGTCTCTAACATATCCTATACAATATATATATATATATATATATTACCTTTGAAGAGGATCTTACTTTTTTCCTTCAAAGTAATATTCAGTTTTGATTGAACATTTTGGAACGAAATCTTTCTAACAATTTTTTCTGAAAATGGAAATGTTTTGTGTGATCGTGATCATTGAATGGATTCATGTTGAAAGTTATTAAATATAATAATGTGAATTAGTTCAACGAGTATTTTTGCCTACAGTGGCGATGGTATTAGGTTTTAGAAATTTTTATCAAGATCAACAAACAGAAATTTGTCAAATGAAATTATTGATGTGACGACATGAGTCAGCTCTTGTTGACAAAAGTCAGAAATAGTTACTTTTCCATATTTCTTTGCTATTTTGTTGTTGCTCTTTCGTTGGAGGAAAGCATAGTATAATCAACAAGTGTTCACATAGAGAGAAAGACTATGAAAAAAGTCAACGCCTGATGTTGATAAAGGGACTACGATTGACATTTACAGAAATTTGCCATTTGACTTGAACCTATGTACGTCTGTGGGTGTCGTGTAGAATACAAATGTTGAGTTGGGAGTAGTAAAAGTGTGGAAATTCAAGTGGAAAATAACTTTCATGTCTCCAAACTCCTCGTCTCTGGAGGCATTTATTTTTTGTCTCTACGCTCAAGGTCTGACAGGTCAGGGAGGGAAGGAGGGGAAAGATACTTTTAGTTGTACAATTTTGCTAACCTCAATGTGATACGTCGAATATTTTCTACTTAAACTCTCTCATTCGCTCTACTTACAAAAACTTCTTACTTTTGTGTACTGGCTAGCCGTATTCATTAGGATGTATCAACTTTCTTATCCACATAGTATAGTTTTTTTAGATGTCAATATTGCAGGTTCTCTAAAAAAACAGAAAAAGACAAAGTGTAGGCAAAGTACTTATAGTATAGCCTACTAAGACACTTATAATAAAACGAGACTGACAGCCCTACACTATCTGAAGGTTGCACTCGCCAAACTGTCGAACTGAGCGAATATTATAAGTTGGTTGCCTCTTTTACCCTTGTAAAATTGCCATGTGAGGCGTTTAGTAACTTTGTTCTGAACGGGGCCAGGACAGCTATAATTTAATTGCTGGTGATTTGACTAATTTAGAAGACGAAAGACGAGCAGAAAGATAATGATAAAGTAAGCTGAAGAATTTCCTACAAGTATGGCAAATGCAAAAACTCAGCTCTGGTACAGAATGATAATGATGAAATGATACTCCCTAGAAAATAAAATATGATGACACAACTCAAATGCCTCTACTTTCCCTGTAACATGTTTACTATGAAAGGGATGTCAGATGAGAGAGAAACATTCAGAATTTGGCCGACAGATATTATTCTTGAGAAAATTTATCTGTCCCTTCAGCTATCTTTTTACACGCTTAGAGAACAGTTTATATAACAAGGACTGGCAATTCAGTTATTTAGTTCAGTTACTGTAAAATTAGCCTTAACACCCGTGACAAACTAAAATGTACATTAGGTTGTATAATCTAAAGAATGGAAGAATTTGGTACAGTGTTCAATAAATCCTACAATTCTCATGCTACAGTTGTATACCTTTTAATGCTAAAATTGTGTGAATTAAAAATTCTATACTTTTTATATTATGTAGTATTTCCAATAACAAGCTTTTTAAGATTTTGTAGGCCAATGTAGATGGATTCCTTTTCTCTCTAGGTTAGCATTTCCTTCAACGCGTTAATTCTGACTTATCTAGTCCGAAACATTACATATCCTTGCATTTTGATGTCAGGGTTGACTCTATTAACGCGCTCCAATCTCCTGCATTTTTTAACGTTGACATAATTTACAGCGACTGTAATGTACTCATATCAATGCAAATTAACCAAACACTAAAAGTACGAAGTTCTTTCTGGAAGCAAACCAAGGGGAAACCTGTTACCTGTTCTTTCTCCCCTCTCTTTCAGTGTTAAGACTGTGAGACACTGCTGGAGATGACTTTTAAAAAAGATGGACAAATACTGCTATATTGGACAAAGTATGGAGGAACAGTAAAAGTGTGGCATGTTATAATATAACCTCGTGTGTTTTATTGCTAAAGGAAAGAAAGCAATTTGATTTTAATACGAAGTGATAATAACAACACAACCAAACAAGCAGGATAGCCCTAGCCCTAACCTAACACACTTCAACACTCATGAGGACAAGGGAAGTGGGTCGTTGGCTCTGGTCTCGAGTCTTTGTACACGAAGACACAACCCAATGGCCAAAATATGATGGTTCTATAATAAATGTGGATGTGTTTGAACATTACGCAACCCAGTAGTCGTAATATCTTACTACTATTGGACTACTACTGGCACCAGCAGAAAGTATTAAAAATTCAGCTCTTTCTGTTCGGAGAAAACCTTAGACACACGTACAACTTGCTTGAATCAAATGCAAAGTGACTGAATGCTGCTGCCCATGACACGTATTTCTTTAACAAACTTTTCTTACTCCTATGTATTTTCTTTTTAAAACTAAATGATACTTCATTACAAGATTAGGACATTGTGGGTGTTCTGTTCATGAAGAACAACGAGGGGGTTTCAATCATTAGTTCTCTCATATACTTTTTAGCCAATATAATAGGGGAATGTTCTAACGAAAGAAGATAACTTTCTTTTTAATACTGCTTTCCTAATTAAATTAACGATGCTGTAAGGGAAACTTATGACGGTGTTATGAAGGAGGCTGACGGTGGATGGGGATGGATGTTTGTGCCTTTTTGCTTTAACCTTTGACGGGAGTTCAAACAATAAAGTTTAAATCGTTTCATAGTGTTTAAAAACAAAGCAGAATATAAATACAAAGATAACTCTTTATTTAGAAAGTAACGTATGAAATGTGATTCTCCCTCAAAATCGTTTGCAAATTGCGGAGACAGAAAAAAACAATTTGTTGTGATGAGTATTTGGTGACATATGCCATTTTTAGAGTACTAACAATGTTTGGTTTAAAAACATTAATAAGAATACCATTGAGCCATAATAAAAAAAATCAAGAGTAAAAGAAAATACAGATATAAATTGGCCTAATTATAAGAAACTGATATGTGAATATAAGCTAGCTAAAAATAGACAGAAAGGAATAATAATACGCGAAATACATTTCGTTACGAAAATACTTTCGCCTTCTTACAGACTCGAAATAATCAGATGGAATTATTACTTTTTTCTTAAGGCATAATGTATGGAGAAAGGGTCTAAGGATAAACCAGTTGGAGTATGAGAGGATCCAATTATAAGTCTGTTCACCACACGCTGGGTTTATTAACTATATGATTTGCTTCAAAACATTTGCAATGAAACTAACTAAAAAAGCACATACTTAAAAGGTATAACATAATACAACATAATATATGTATCGCACAAAAACAACAAGGTAGGACGAACCGACGGGTTGCTAAAAATGCAAAATGAACCTAGACGTAGAAGAAGAACTAATAAGAATGAGAAAGTTACACGAGAAAAAGGCCGGGTCGTTGGTGCCTGGGGACAGACGAACCATGTGAAAAGGAAGTAAGATGTAATATTTTATGGAAATTAAAGTGGAAAGGTCTTATTAGAAAGGTTGGCATGAAATGCAAGGCAAGACATAGTCTTACCGATGTCTTGACACACAATTATTGGAAGGAAGGAAGACACAACTAAAGTCCCGTCTATACTCGTCCTTATGATAATAGTAACAAAGCAATATCTCGATGGTGGTTAAGCCTTGCTAGGTAAGCTTTAGTTTGGCATGACACACATCAAGGAAACGACTTGTCTATTAAATCGATATTGATTGGCTATTTGCATGCCACTGTTTTAAGGATGAATTAATTTTGAATTACTTTCGAGTTGTTCCTTTACTAAGAATAAAGTTGATTACGTTTTGCTTTTTAGCACTTATTGTCTAAAAAACTACAACTCATTCGGAGGACCCAGTACATTAAATGCTTGAGAATATTATAAGAATAAATAAGCTCTTTTGTGGATCTTAGGATGTATAAAAATGAGAAGTAGAAGCAAAATATTAGTTTTAGAAAATTCATAGAATTTCGCCTCTTCATCAATACCATGTATATAGAAACGAAAGAAGGAAATATTGTTGTGTAAAGTTGGAACCTATTCCCCTCCCCATGGGAAGTATACATTTGGTAATACAAGAGAAGAAGTAGACTTATTTATGGCTATATAATTTTAATTTTGGAAGAATATAATGTATAGGGGAATAATTTAAAACATTAGGGCAAAGTTGTTTTGAAAATTTCAATTTTACCGTTCATTGCTTCCAAAAATTCATCTACAAATATTATTTTTATCTGAAATTCCTACTCATACACCTTAACTGAGTACATAAAAATATTTGTGATAGAATAACACATTGATAATTTTTATGTTAAACTCGTATAAGACTTGATGTAAATTTCTATACTCCTCGAGCTATCCAAACCTGCCTATCACAAAAGCAGGATTTATCTTCACTTCTATAAAAAACATTTTTTCCGCATTATATTATTATGTATTGTGATAATCTTATTCGGTATTATTGACTTTCTTACCCAGGGCTTTTCTGAGCTTCTGAAATGAAGGGGAAAGGAAAACCCCATAATTGCATATGTTACAGAAAATGGTTGGACCAAAAGCCTTAACGTATTGTACCTGTGCACTAAGAAGATATAAATAAAATATGGAAGGTATAAATAGATCGGATAGATATAAAATACATAAGGCAAGGATTTATTCATCTCAATATAGATTGTCTGGCAAATCCCAATCCAATGACATGACCTAATAACACATTTCATAAATTTTAGTAAGATGCAGGTGTAATCTAAACAACGTTCGTTGCCAAATCTGTACAATAGAGAAGAAATCACTTTCAGTATTTATTTAATGCATACAGATACTATAAGAGAAAATTGGGGCACTGTAATCCATATTAAAGAAACGTTTATATAATTTCTTATAATTAGATAGAAGTAATTATTTTATGTTTTATTTGATAATATATTGTATTCACATGGGAATAGGTCACTTGAAAGGAAAAAATGTTTAACTCAAAGCAAATGCATATAAAAAGTATTCTACCTGGAAGTTAAGAAAATACTAGAGTAATGAACAAATCTCACTGAACTTGCCCATATGTTCTGATTTGCATAAAAATGATCAAAATTATACTAAAAAGTTTTAAGTAAAAGCAGCCTGGCCTATCTACGAAATCCTAATTTTGTTCAACTAAGTAAATAAGAAGTAAAAACCATGAAGATTTGTTCAATTAGTCATTTTTAAATAAGAACAAAGAAACCTGTTCCGAGGTTGGTAAGTCTTTAAAATCATGAAAACAAGGGTATCAATAGTAGCACTTTCATCGATTTAGAGTTCCATATTATATGAAGAATTATTACATCAGAATAAATCCCCACGCTAACAACTAACCACATAACTATGTTACTCACACAGTGAAATTTAATAAGAAGTGGAAATCACTAACTACAAGTAAAATTATGAAGGTAAGAAAGAGTAGAAGATGGTGATTTCCTTGAAAATTACACTTATTTGAAATGACTAAATTTAATCCACCACTTCGGAGCTAATTGCTCCAGAAACAGATGAGTTATGGGTTTTTGAGCATCTTCTTCTCTGTACCTATTGGCTATTTTGGGAAATACAGTTTCCACGTACGAGGGTGCGGATGTGCGGCCAGCATCTTCAACCTCTATAGATAAGTATTATTAGTTTAATAGTAGGTACCATTCCCAAGCACGTACTACACTTACTAATAAGTACTAAGTATACAGTCAACAGTGATAGAGAGAACACTCAGCTTTTAACAAGAACTCCACTCCTCTGTATTAAGAATGAGGAAATGAGGATCTTCCTGAGCATTTTAAGCATCCAAACAGGAACATTTTCCTGGAGGATGCAGGAATGGCCTGGATCAAATACTATGTTATGGAAGTTACTTTCTTCACATGCCGTTCATACATTTTGCTATCATTAGTAACATTCCTAATTGACCTTGATAAGTTACTTGAAGCAAGTAAAATAATAACTCGTTGCAGTCTTAACTTGCTAAATGGTTTGTTTGAATACTTTGCAAGTCTTTCCAGTTTTAACATGTGTACTCGAATGAAATGATTAATTACGAATGTGGCAGAACCAAATCTAGTACAAACATCAGATTTATGAACCAATACTTCATTTATAATAGAAGGTGGTAAGGTGTAGCATTCGATTTTTGATACGACTATCATAACATAACACCAGCATCAATAAAACTACCAAAGCCACAAAGTATCATTGAACAACCACAACAACCCTAAACTGAAAAAGCTACGTCGTTCTACGAGATCTATTTTCATTTTTGATCTCCAGGCTTTCTCCACTTCCTTAGCTTTGCTCTTAAATTTATTTTCTCGTAATACTCTAGCCCATGCATCCGGCCTACAGCTAAATACCAACAAGCTTTACATATCATTAAATTGAATTCGGAAAGATCACAAGAGAAAAATTCCCATAGGATTTTGTGACCGTAGAATTTCTAAAGAACAAAGGATGCATGCCTATGTACCTTTTAGATAATACATTTAAGTACAAAATTAGCTCTTGGTTGTGTTCAAAGAAAAATTTAACGATTGTATTACTATGCTGGTATGTAATTAAGTACGATATGGAAGACGTACACAGTGAACAAATATAGCTTTTGGACCCACTACTAAGGGATTCAAATTCAAGGGTTTTACTGCAAAAACTCGAACCAATCAAATGTAAACGTAAAAGTCAAAATCAAAAGAGTCCTTGATTTTTGGGTAAATAATATTTGTAAGTTATACCTTAAATTTATTATGTCAATGCTGCAAATACAAGGTTAAACTCTTTAAGATGCTTAAATGTATATTGACGCTTTATTAAACATGTCATGCAAGCAGAAATATGGCATTTTAAACGGCAGAGAATGGCAAATTTCAACTCTTGTATTTTCTGAATAAGCAATGCTTCCATGTCGACTCAGTAATTGGATAAAGTGTCCTGACAACTCTTAACTGTAATAATTTATTGAAAACTGATTGCATTTATTCCATTCAAAAATTTGTAGAACTTGAGTTGAGCCAAAGAAACTTTTTCACACACATACAAAGGTTTTTCAAAATTTAATAACGTCAATGGTATGAAATAGATACTGTAAAAATCAGACTTTTTACGACCTTTCTTATTAAATAAACATTTAGCTTCTTCCCAATGAAAAAAATTATCAATCCATCAAATACAACCAATAAATAAGACTAATAAGACAGATATGTTTCAAAAAAACAATGGACTTCCTTTATAATAATATTTGTGAAACTTTTGTAAAAGACTGACTAACTGACACAGTGAAAACTTTCCACTTTCCCAGCCTTGACTTGATATTCATGAGCCTACTACACGTTGCACCTATTCCGAAATTCAAACTACTTTTTTTATTTTTTGTCTTATCTTGTTTTACCAGCAGAAATAGCAATTTTGACAATTCTATGCATGCAATTTGCAAAGAGAATCTTTTATGAGGTGACTTGTAAGTTTTGTATTGAGTTTTAGTTTAGATAGAGATATATCTGTACTAGATTTTATTATAATTCGCATTCGTACAGTAATGTACGAATATATAGAAAATATCAAGAAAGCGGCTGGTTTCGTTACACCACTTCTACTTCACCAGTGAATACATTTGATGCTTTTTCTAAGAAACCTGAGAGTGAAGGCTGAGGAGGGACAATGGACTTGTGCCGAATAGAGACTGATGAAATGAAATAAAATCATGCAAAAATGAAACTTGAGTTGAAAGACTAGAAAGGATAGAAAAAGTGAATCTTAAAACCTATCTTCCATCCGGGTCTTTACCTCTTTCTAGTTTCCTATCTTATATATCATCATAATACGAATGAGAAACAGTGAATTCACTTTTTATTTGATTCAGTAGTGTACTTTGTTATAGTTTGCTAAATTTGATATATAAAGTGTACCGTTATAGTCATTCGACAGCCCACACTACGACTACTATTATTACAACCAATACTAAATCGGAGTATCAAACTCACTACCCTTTTCAGAGATTACTTCGACAATAAGCATGCATCAGGCAGGAAGGATGAAGAGAGACTTAGGATTGGGATTTTGTTGAGTGAACTGGACCATATAAGAAGATAAAAGCACATGGTAGTCGTATAATTCATACTACCTGAAAGCTAAAGCAATAATGATCCCTTATAAATATACAATATCTAAACGTCAAATTAGGAATAACAGCAGCTTTCAAAGCGACTATAGTCCGATGGGGAAAGAAATTCGTCAATACAATCTTTAGTATTATTTGTTTGACTGTACATTCGTCAATCATTCAGTAACCCTTTGGCTGCAATCATCTTGACCCCTTGTTCAGTGGAGGTATACGAAGTCTGAGTTTATGTGCTTACATGATAAGTTCAAACAATACTGATTTTATTTAGAAACATGATAAGCAATATTAATCACTTGTAATTGTAATATTAGTAGGCATATAGGTCTTGGTCTAGTAAAACCTTAAAAACATATCAGGCGTAGATATCGGATGAATTTTGTACGTCCGCTATTGTTAGAAAAGGAAAATGATACAGATTCAAAGATGGGTTTGATGAAAGGCTGTTTCATTTATAAATACAACTACACAGAAATGAGTTGTTACAGAGCGAATGACGTAGTTGTACTTTCTACCTTTAGGTTCACTCCCTCTCCAACTTTCTCCAAACTCTTCCATCCTTTTGCATTTAGAGAAATCCTTACTAGAAACAAGGGAAATTGGGGCCATTTGAAGCTAATAAAACTCTCCCTTTCAAATCCTCCATTCGTATGAGCCTTTTAGTATTATTTTATCTTAGTTTTATTTATTACTAGAAATTTTTAAATTAATTTAATGAGTCATCACAAACAATGAATCGCTGATATTGTGAAAAAATGACAGACAGTTAGCCGCAGGATTTTTCTTAAAATTTACTTGTCCTTCATTACTCTTGCATTGCATGCAAAAAAGAGTATAATGTATCCTGTGAATGAAAGCTGCGAACTCGTCTGTTTTAATTTAAAAAAAGACGAGAGATGAATACCCAGAGAAGAATGTTTTTTGAGTTTTTGGACTCACAAAGGTATTAAAGCATATTTTTGAATGAATTTTGATCTTTCTTTAGCATAAAACCGCTTAAAAAGGAAAAATGGAAAAAGCAAATCCTTGAGACAGACAGTGAGTACTACGCAAAAGGTATTATTATGCTTTCTTCATCTTCATTAAATTTTTTTCTTTAGTAAAATATTAACAAGTATTTATTCTGCCCTGAAGATGAATTCATTCTGTAAGAATTTTTTTATGGAAGTACACCATGCCTTTTTGAATTAAAAAATAGCATTTGTACTATACTTTACATTTGTTATGTTTAGAGCTCATAGTACACGTATATGAAGTTACTAAAACTACACATTTACAATCTGCAGACTTTTAGAAGCGCAACCAAGCACACTACATTTTGTCATTGTAAAAGATAAATACTGTTACAAGGCATGTGTAATTGTTGCCGTACATCAGATTCCATTAAAATGAAAACTCTATATTTCCCCCTTCAAATGAAAACATATCAGTAAATGAAATGACACGGAAATAGGATGGCTATAAGGTACGCTTTCACTTATAGAACGGATAACGCTACAGCTACAAAAACCCTTTTAAGCGCAAAAGGGACAATCGATTTCCAACTTTGCTGT
The DNA here is from genome assembly GCA_034696425.1 of Isotoma viridis. Lineage (NCBI taxonomy): Eukaryota > Metazoa > Arthropoda > Collembola > Entomobryomorpha > Isotomidae > Isotoma > Isotoma viridis. The sequence continues at coordinate 10,031 of JAQGAA010000422.1, forward strand.
CTTAGACTAGCCAAAATAAATTAAATTAATATCGAACTTTTTTTAAAGGACATGATGGAACATTCAAATATATAGGAAGCTAAAGATGAAAGCAAGGAATCACATAAAACTCTATGAAATAACTCACTAAACGCGTTTACTTCCTACTGTGAAGAAATAGTAAAAACAGTTTCTTACGTGTTGATGAGAGAACGCTTTATGTCAGTTCTGTTGAAGCTGTGAAGACAGGCGATCATGTGAGGTTAAGAAATCCGATAGCTATCATAAATTTGAACACAACGTCATATAGACTCAACAGCATATCCAATGTGATAATGTACAGAGTGACAGTCAAGGCGAATTTGTAGTTGAATATTCTAAAATATTGTTGTTGATGAGGAAGATGATGGAGATGATGATGATAATAATATTTAAAGTAAAATTTTACAAGGAAATACTTCAAATACGGGGTCTCGTCTTATAGAAACTTAATTTACCATTTATCTAAAATCTAACACTTTCACTTCTTTTCAAGTCTCTCTCTCTCTCTCTTTCTATTAAGTATGTTTGCATCATGCTTGTCACTTATTGTTCTCTAAGTTGACCTCTTTAGTATCTGGAATGATGAAGTTGACGTTCTCAATTAAGTAATACTTTATCACTCTCACCCCAATAGTTTTAATAAGATTAATCATAAAGTTTTAAGAGTTATGACAGGAGTAGGAAGTGTGTGTGCCTTTCAATTAAAATAAGTCAAGTAATGAGATAAGAGTAAATGAGTGTATGATGGGAAATTCTGTTAAACTTAAAGCTCACAGTTAAAATGAAGTATTTTCACTATTTTCACTCTCTTAATAACTCTATTAAAAACTGTTTTGGGGTTAATATTCTGACGAACGTCGGAACGTCTATATACTAGTCATCATTCTAGTGGTTTGATGGGTTGATGATGTGGTAAATGTTACTGGTGGATCTTTTTTCAAAAAGAATTAAATCTAAGGAAATAAAGTGTGGTCGCGTTATTTAAGAAAAAAGCGTATTCTTCTTTGTTTAGTGCTTGACGCTTGATCTTGTTAGCGTTTAGATATTAAGACAAGATTATGTATATTTTGGCACGCTCTCATAGTCATCCGTTCCTTTCCAATAAAAACAAGAACCGAGAAAGCAGTAATTCTTGTCAACAAGACAGACTGAACCAACCTGCTTGCTTGTCTAACTCTAGTTTTTTCTCGCCTACTTTTAAAAGTTATTTTACTTTTTATACTCTTAAATAAATGTGTAGATCATCAATATAGCAAAATGTTTTATATGTGTATGTGTAATATTTTCATATGTTTTTATTTCAACCTACGACCACATTGCTTTTCATTCCTTTCTAATTAGTCAAAGTGTTCATCAACTTGACAAATATTGAATATGAAGATAATATCAGTCAGTTGGGGTCGAGATATTTAGAAGCTAGTCTTAAAGCTTTTAACTAATTCTAGCATTAATAACTAGAATAACGTGAAGAGAACCGGGTTTTCTTTTTCTTTCCACGCCCGTCGCAACTCATTCGTAAAACGGGTCAATAGCTTGGAACTCAACTCGACTGCTTTTTCTTTATTAATATCAATTCTACTTATTATCCTACTACTACTGAAGTAATTCATTCAGACAACTTTTTATCGGGTGTCGTGAAACAAACACTACTGAAAGTTAACACAGAGTTTAACCTAAGGCTAGAGTTTTTAAAGAATTAAAGTGAATAAAAACATGATGTTTCTTATAATATCCCGTTATCATATTTTTTTTTGAATTTGGTATGGGTGGGATGAGGAGAATGTATTTTATTTTATTATTATTATTATTACAGGTCAAATTAATGCGATTTTTTACTATGGATTCATTCTACTCCCGATGATTCAGACTTACTTGTCAGGTTGCTCAGTCAAAGATTACTGAATACTTAAGTTTAAGTAAAAGGTAGATAGATGCATGGGAAATAGCAATTTCAAGATTATGTAGCCTTGAAGATAGGATGAGTGAGGGAAATTGAATATTTTGATTTTTATCTACTTTTTCATAAAAGGAAACCTACACAGTTCACTTCCTTTCTATTGATATTTTTTTCATTCTTTGCTTAAAGTCACGTTAGTAATATGACTTCCGGCTGTGCTGGGGCTTGTTGAACTTTCTTTACTTGACTTTATGTCAAAATTTATCAAAATTCTAAGTTGATTCGTCCTCGAAGTGAGTAAATCAGGTTGACTTGGTCGACTTTCGTCTTCACTTAGTGAGTGACATCTGCTTTGAGTTAGATTTGCCAAAGATATTCTTCTACAAGAATACCTTACTTGTGCTGTGTTATGGTGCGTTATGGCATACGATGTGATGTGATCTGAGTGAATTCATCCGATGATTTGATCGTGCTTGTTTCAAATCCAATGTACTTATATTATTACATTTATTATCATTTAGAAATATGACGGGGAGAAAAGTCATGAACAGTACTTGACTTTAAATAATTTTGCTTTAGTAATAATTTGATGCCAATGTCAGAAATAAGCATCTTTATTGAGACAGTTATGCCTGTATTTTATGCAGCTCAAAGTTTATATGAAAGGGGTGAGGATTGAAATCTACTTAATAGAAATTTCAACAGCACTTATAGTCTTAGAAATTACTTATTGACGAAAATACTTATTTATTTCCAGCAAGTGCTTGAAATGATTCAAACAGTCCATAGAATGCCTTCTTTGTTTCCAAGCAATTAAAATTTGTTGCCTTTTTATAAAATATTTTTTTCAAGTTTTGGAGAACTTACACATATTAGTAGCTCAAATTTTAAGGATAATTGTCAGTAATAAGTCAGAGATATCACTTGTGGGCAGGTAGCTACATTTATATTATTTCTCAGGTATCGAGGAGATGAAAAAATAGGATGAGGTATTTTTAATGTATTTCTGTTTTACTTAACAAGTTAAAGCCAAAAATGGGAAAAGTGCGACTTTTCAGTCCCTTGCCGTTTACACCAGGTGCTTTTATGGCCAAAGCTCATGGGTATTCAGAAGCTTCAATTTTTAGAATACCTCTTTCGGGTAAATTCTCTTAAAAACGTTTATAGTTCATCCTTTCAAAGGGGTGAAATCTCAATGGAACTCGTTTAGAAGTCCACTTAACAAAACTCAATTTTCCTTAGGTCGCGTCACAAGAGTACTTTCATATTATGGGGTTGAATGATAACGAAAGAGGAGAAATGATGTATCCGAAATAAGATGGGACAAGGAACTGGATCTGGTACGGGTTTTTGCATCAAATTTATATCACCATGTTCCAATACGCAAGCCCTTTCTTCCTTTTCTCGTAATAGCGGACTTCTTTCAGACATTCAGCCAGAGTGAAACTACTTGTCCGTTATGGGTAAAGGGTAACACAACCTACTAAGAGGAGTTCGTCGGTCGTGTACTGGGTTCTAGTCACTAGTGCTATTTTATTAGTATTATTCACCAGTCTTTTCTACTAACTGACTTGACTAAAAATCCTACATAGTGGCATCCGTCTATGTGTATCGCTTCTAAAAACGTCTCTTTTAGTTGGAAATGAAATTCGAAGACAACTGACTGACTGATAGAGTAGCTTTTATTCAATGGTTGACGACGATGTCCCCTAAAAGTTACACATTATCTAGACTGATACATCAGGAAGAGTTGTATTATGTAGCAAATAGGGTAGTCGTAATAATAGGTAGTAAGCAGTATCTCTGTCCTATCTCATCTCACAGTAGAGAAAGAATTTCTGAGTTTCCTGAATTTCTCCAGAAGAGCTGAATGGTCTGGAATGTAACATACACCATATCAATTTAATTCAATTCTTGTATGTAATGGAACAATATTCCAGCATCAAAGCGGTGGTGGTGGGGGTAGAAGTAAAAAATGGTCCCACTGTCACCCACTTGCTAGTATGCTAACTCGCTTAATAGCTTCGGACTGTACTGTCTACTGATTGCTGTTGTTCGGGAGAAAGTGCATAGAGCCATTTTAAGTACCCCTATGTTATTCCTCTAAGTAATAGATATGTATATCTCACACAAGTTTCAACTTCAAAGCACCACCAGTCAAGAGTCCACAACGACTAGATCATATCTAAAAGGAACAGAACAAAGCAAAGTAATACTACTTTGCTTCGACTTTATACAACAAAGCAATTACGGTATTGAAGCAGAAATGAAACGTCAATCTGAAAAAATGTTCAGTCAGCAATAATACATTTTTTCAATTGATTTCCTTTTTTTTTCTACGCTACCAACCACGAAGTTTTTCTATAAAATCATTCTAATATATTTGCAATGTTCATTCTAATGGAACTACCCTGGTCAATTTTATAAGCAAAGATTTTAATAGAATGGCTTTTAGTAGGAAAGGACTATATTTTGATTTTGGGCATCTTAAACCCCAAATTAAGTAAAAATTTTTCAAATTTTTTTAATTGATCATAAAATTTCATTTACTGCATGGGAATTAAGAATTCGTCCATATAGACTAGAGATGCTTTGTATTAAGCGTTATCATAGATTACCCAAGGCGTGTAAAAGTTAAACAAATTGAAGAAACTAAGGGGTTTATAATTTCCCTTCTGCTAAATTCAATGTCAAGATGTCTTCATACATTGCACCGATGAATTTAATTCTGTTACATATGTCATGAAGAAGTTTTAAAGCGTTATAAGGTAAAAGAATTGCATGCGAAAGTGTGAAAGCCAATAGTTTTACATAAGCAGTTACTTTCAAAATGACACTTCAATAGACACGTTTTATAATCTTTTTCATTAATTTCTATTTCTATGCTATTCAATTTTTTGCTTGATGAAATTTATTCCATTTAATTTCTTGTAGGCACTGGTATTTTCCAGAATGAGGAGCAAATCTAATTTTGTCAATCATGTTATATAAGCGCAAATATATTCTTTGATCATTAAATATTGAATTCCAATATCATACGTGAAGTGTTGCACATCCAATTAGCATATCTTTAGTTAATTTTCGTTCACTTACTGTTACTCAAGGCAATTTGTGAAATATGGAAGCAATCTGAGTTTTTGCAACACAATAATTACAATTAATTGGTCATGAGTCATGACCTATTATAAATATAAATATATTGGTTATTTTGTATTATCGAAGGTATATTATCAGGGATTGCTGATTTTTGGGCATATTCATGTCTGTAGAAAGTACATATTATATTGACTTTTTTTAATTGAAGTATTGTATATATTCGATATTGTTTAGAAGTTGTTCAGTTTTAAGTCTCATCTTCAGTTTCAAGAATATTCATCTATTGTATTCCACTTGAATGCATTTTTCTCCGGTTGTCGTTTTTGTTGATGAAAGTGGGTAGATGCCAGAAATCCACTCTGCTTAAATAAAATGCTGTAAAGGGGCAAGTGTAACAAAAGGGTAGTTTTATAAAGCTTCAAGATCATTTCAACTTCAAACATTAGTATTGAAACTATATGAATCTTAAAGGATTCTCTGAACTAGTATTTTGTTTCATCGAATTGCACAATGTTTTCCAATTCAAAAGGAAATTTGATCAAGGAGAAAGGAGCCTTGTACAAACGTAAGACTCGTCATCATTGTAAAAACAATACGATGCAATGCATATATACTCATTGAAGTGGGCATCTTGAATATTGAATTATAATGGATGTCAATAACGTTAAGTTTGAATGTATTTGACCAAAGCTTTCTCTTTTATCAAGATCAATGAATAATGATGGACTGATGGTGGTGATTGTCATTGTCCCACAAAAAAGAATGTATTGTGGTCGTGCTGGCATTTGATTTACTTCATAGTAAGAAAAGGTGTCCTATTTTCTTCTGCTAATGTCTGTTCTGTCAAGGGCTCTTGTTCTCTTACTACCAGAAACGTAAAACAAGACTTATTTCTAACCAAAGAATTCATCCACTCTTAAAATCCATAGTAATATCTTTCTAACCGGAGCGGAGTCATCTTAATTAAAACGGATTTCTGGTCCTCTTTCCTAGATCAACCCAGTTGCTTTCTTTCGATACTTGACTTTCTCCCTTCCAGCAACTTCTTTTGCTTACTTTTAGCAACAGTGTATATAGACATTTTTCATTATTGCAACAACTGTACCACTCCAGAAATTGGTCCAAGTTATTCTCAAGACTCTAACACTTCTCGTTTTGCTCGGTATTTTGTATCTATATATTTACAATAAATCTTTCCACTAAGGCCGTAGATTTCATATCCATCAAATCAATACTACATAAAGCTTAGCCAAAATCCCACAAAGTTCTGCAACACCCTGCAAACGCGATTGTGGCAGAATAAGAAGGAATATCTGTAGATTGAATTCAATGAGATTTTGAGAAGTTGTATAACAAGGTTCTTTTCTTTGTACACTGAAATTGACTTTTGTCTCTTTCTTACATGACATTGTAACGTACCTAATTTCCCTAAATGCTTGTTTATTCCGTTTGCTTTAAAATGTAGTAAGAAAACTGTAATTAATTGATAGTGCAATCTGTGCAACCATTAAACAGTCAAAAATCAAGTAAAAGTGCTAAACTCTCTGAAATGAATCAAGGATAAAATGTTGAAAATACGGATGATTGAACGTATAAATGATTATGCTCCACTATGTATTACAGTTTGTGTTAGGCTGCCAAAGATTTTTTTTATAAAGATGCTACCGCTATTCCATGTTTTCCTTAATTACAATTTACAGCACAATTTAAATATTTAAAAAGATTAATTGAAAAGGAAAATGTCTATTTGTCAGATTTTATGACACAAATTAAATTTATATTTGTTCCACAATCAGGCTAAATTTCTCAGGCAATGTAATTCAAAAACAAAAGAACTACCTACATAAAATTTCCCCAGAAAAACATGCATGCATAAGCTCAGCAAGGTCAAGACATAATATTCCCTTGTAATGTATGTTTACTGACAAAACCAATACGGACATTTTGTTTTCTGATAAGTTAAGAACCTTGAACTCATTAGAATGTTTACGTGTCAGGGTTACTGTGTGAAAATAATTCAATTTAATTTACAAACTAAACCATCTAATAAGAGGAAGACAATTTCGTTAAGGAATGAGAAATCAATAGAGGTTTGCATGGTCCTTTAGTATTATATAGTGCGTTGCACACTTGCTCACCACGCTCATCAACCAACGGGAAATGGTCATCTATTTCATTTATCATTAAAGAAGACTTCCAATTCCTTCTAGACGAGAGTGACTGATGTTGTTGTTCTCCGTCAGTGCCCAGTGGCTTTTGCTCAGTGTTAGCCTGGGCACATTACACCACCAATGGTGCGGTCTCGTCGAAGGTGAATTGACTGACACTGAATGTTAATAATTTACACCCGACATAACCGTAAAAAATGGTAATTGGAGAAACTACATCTAAATATAGTTGATTTTTCCATCAAGAGAAACTACAAGGTAAAGGTTTATACCCCTCATGCAACTTTTAACTACAGACATCAATAGTCGAAAGTAAATTGTAAGGGTAGAGGTATTGATTATTGGCATCTGTTAACAAAATGAGTTGCAAAAATATTGACAGAGTAAAAAAACGTCTTTCTTATATGAAAACAAAAATAGGTTCGAGTTCAATTTCCTGAGAATTATTGATACAAGTCCTTCACTCATTATCATTACAGAATAGGTTTTATTTTTTTAGTCGAATCCGTGTAGTTCACTTAATTGTAATATTATGCAATTTTTTCTGTCTTTGTCTTCTATGAGATGGACAGAATAGATTTATTCATAAATGCTAAAATTTAAATGACTGTAGTCAACAATGACTTTATTGGAATCCTATAACTAGGTATCTTGAAAATGTTGGTATTCTTGCATGTAGGTATAAGTTGTGGTTAATGTTCAAGTTGTGTTCTCTGAAAATAAAGCATTGCATTAGTATTAATAATAATAATAACTATAACTTTTTGATGCTCTCCGTTTTTAGTACAAGGTGGAAGCAAGAATAAAAAGTTGCACGATAGAAAGATCTAGAATGACAAGATTGCTGGAGATTTTGGACAGTTTCAAAAATTGAAAAGCATTTCTTGCTCAATCATAGCAATTGTTCTATTTATTAATTTATTAATCTACTAGATTTACTCCAGTTGTACAAGTCCAGGAAAAAATGGGGAAAGTGTAATTAAAAATTAAACAGATAAACCTGTAGACTTTGTGAAATGTAGTTAGCATAGAAATAGATATGGCAGTTAGTTAAATACAGGTATTGGTAAGATGAAACAAAAGAATTTGGTCATGATGACTCAAAGGTGAACACTTTAACAATCGCAAAGAAAACACAGAAGATTCAATACGTTAAATTTTTAATTTCCAGATGACTGTTGAAGATTATGATTATGACTATCTTAGAGATTGACTGCCGAAATGTGAACTTTGATAACCAACTCATCAACCTGACTAGCTATATTCATTTTACTGGTTAATAATAATCTTCATCGCTGTATCTCAAAATTCCTTAATTTATTTACGTTTTCTAGAATCTTTGTATTTGTATCTTTATTTCACATAATAAGCCGTACCTGTGGCTGAATTACTCTAAAAATAGGATGACCTATGGGCATAAATAAATTTCATCGAACTTAACATTTATTCAAGGGGTTGACTTCAAAGAATTACAAATCTGATGAGAAACGGAAATAAGCATAGGTATTTTATTTTTTGGAATGATTGAATTGGAAGCAATCATGAAGCGATACAGCGTGTATTTTGACATTTGTATCACATATATTATTAACAATACTGGTAATGTTTAGTATGTGGAAAACTATTTTTACTCAGAATCTCAAATCACAATAAAAGTTTAATTTTCTGTATACAATGCGTAGGTTGAAATTAAATAGTTCAACCGCTAATAAATCCCTATGACCATTTTGTGTATGTATATTGTGTGTTTAGAGTTACCAAAAAAGCATTTTTCGTGAATGACAATGAAAAGAACCCTTTTAGTGGTTTATTCTTCAATCTTATTTTCATGTTATTATTCGTTCATGTAGTTCAACATAAGAGCTTTCTGCTCTTCGATTTTGTTTCTAATTGTTTGATATTTATGACTTGTGATGATGTCAGATTTACCTGGTTTCCACAAATATGACTAAAAGTATAGAACTTGTAAAGACTAGAATAAATGACATTGCATATCAGCCGGCTACATAATAATAGACGATATTGTTATGATTCACTAGCCAGACTATTATAATGACTTCATGCAGTCTGTGATGTACTCATTATGCAAAACAACTACTGAGACATAGAATATTCAAAGCATTGTAATCTTGTGCGGCTACCATGTTCACTTTATTATCATGTTCAATATATACTTCCATGTGAAACAAAATGGGAGACTTCTGATTTCTAGAAAATGAATAATGAACTAATTAGTGAAGTTGAGGATGTTTCTGGTATTCCTCAATAATAAGATGTATCTGCGTAGATTGGGAATAGATTGGTAAATGCCACCAGGCTACTTGAGTAAGTTCAATAATACGATTTACTTTTAACATGGTAAACTATGAGTAATACCAATACTAATGATAATGATAAAAGTATATTATTTCTTATTATTAATGCTTATACATTCTCCTACACATCATTATTATTACAGTTGAGTTACTAAATCACCAAGTGTAGCTTCAAAAATCTATATATACCATCATCATTTGTGGCTTCTTGCTTTTCATAAACTTTTGTAGCAAGTTCCGGAAACGATTCGAATTTGGTTAAGTTTGAAATCGTGTACGTGTAGTTAATTTCTCTTTGCGTATTTTGCTTAGAATTGATTCTCTTAATACCATGAGTCGATCTGCCGTCATCATTCTTCTTGTAATTTTCTGTATTGGTTGTGGAGGAGAAAACCAAAAGCTGGATTATATGCAGAATCAAATAATTCGAGAAACTGTGAATAATGCTGCTGGAAGAATTATTATTCCTGAGGATACTGTTTTTGAGGTATTATCATCTCCTTTTCTACTTAAATTTTAGTAAAAATACATTTTATTTGGTCAACTTTGTAAGTCTACTTATGTAAACTGCAAAAATATGTCGTGTCTCATTTATCGCATCTTCACATCTTTCAAGCACATGCTATATTTATAAATATTGAATTAACGAGTTCTTTCTCTTAAAAAAAGCACCTAAAATCCCGTTAGCATCTTAAGGTATTTATTGAATTGATGCAGATAGGTGAAAGATGGTTTTTGCATGTTACTTTCCTAAGATTAATTATTAATTTCCTGAATGACAACTTTTCTTTGATAGAACTAGTAAACCTAAATGTGAAGCAAAGGATTCATTTTGCAAATACAGACAGGATGTTAAGGAGTGAGATCAAAGGAAAGAGTCCATCATTAATTTATAATATTAAAGTTAGAATTCACTCGTGTGATGAATTAGCTTTGCAGATCAAACTTTGCAGGAGCATTAGTAGTAGTAGCAGTGAAACTCTTAAATATTGCACTTTGTGGTGCATCTGTTGGTTATTAAGTAAATAAATCAAAACCCATTTAAATGTGCCTTTTTAAATTTTCAGTTGAAGAGCTTTATTGGAACGTCGACCAGTTCATCTGTTCATTTTCCCAATGGAGGATCAGCAATTTTATCTGAAGCTGCATATACTTCAAATGGATCTGTACAATTCTGTGAATCTGCTATTACCTTTTGGTTGATAATGTTGTGCATGTTGATAGTTCGATGTTCACTGGATTAAGGTTAACGGAACAAATTTAGAAGTTTGTGCTCGAAAACTAAATTATACAAGGCATCTGGTTGCAAGAAATATTATATGTATTTACTTATCCATCCACATCTTTTAAATTAATCTTTGAGGTTTTTACCCTGTCTTAGCTAAATTATTATGCGTGTTCACAAAATGGTGAATGATTTAGGATTTTCTGGGGAAATTTAATAAGCTATAATATAAACAGACACTTCTCATAGGGGTTTGTAAAGGAAGATTATGTAATGTTAACTTGCCATTAGTAGATTATTCAATTGTCTTTAAAATACGGGGTCAGGAGTGACCGCATCGACTGCATGTTAAAATAGAAAACTCGGTGTTTTCCCTTGAATGAGTTGGATGCTTTATTTACCTACTAAAAATCTATTCACTTTTAATCTCTGGCAGCATATCAATCGTGTCGGAACCCTTATTTTAGGATAAATACATTTTTGAAAACTTTAACTTATACTTAGTTTATCTTCTCTTGTACGGACAATTTCGTACAACTTAACCTAAATGCAAACAAACTTGATATAATTTAAATTAAAACCGTTTTTATAAATGACAGAATAAAATTAGTATTAGTGATAATGAAAAGTAAAATTATTTAGTTTGAATAAGCAATATTTTATTGACTTTTAGGAAGTTAAAATTAAACTACAATGCGGATAATTATTGGTAAAATTGGTAATGATTAATGGATATAAAAGCTGGCAATCAGAATTTAATTTTTTTATAACGGTTTTTTATAACGGTATTTTCATTCCGTTTAGCAGATTACTCCGCGAAACTACAGCTAGTCAAAGTCTGATTAAGGAAAAGCACAGCGACAGCTCTGTATAGGAAAACTAATGATGATGTTTTCGAATTTCAAAATAACCAAGCCTTTTGACGTTTTGTAAGCAGTAATTTAGTAGCTTTAGATGGTTTATTACTACCTTTAAATTGGAACGTAATCTTACAAGATGGAATTTGGGCAGGCTTTTAGGAACACGGCTTCGTAAGTCATTCAACTCAATAAGAGTTCAGTAAAGCAGGTACTCCAAATTAGTAATTGCAGGGATGAAAGGTTCTTGAAAATTTCAAAAGTAAATTATGCTTTAGAATTCTTTCGCCTAATTGAAAAGACTCAAAATTTAAAACAGAATAGAACATAATAAATTGGTATGCTATACGTGACTGAAATTTTACTTTATTTTGTAAAACTCTATTTTGCCCATGTCATCGAGCACTACAAAGCAATTAAAGCATTTGACTTCCGAAAGGTTTTCGTAATCAATTCAATTTTCAATTTATGAAAATTTACATAATTTGTTGAACATTCATAAAATATTGAAGAATACTTTTTCAGTTACTGCTTTTGTTTGTTTAATTTTTCGTCTTTGACGTGGTTTTCCAACTTCACTCACTTGAAGAAAAAGTAGGTAGACTAATAAATTGAATTTTTGTCTCGGAATGTGGTTCAATACTTAATGGCTTAGCTCAAATAAGATAAATTCTTCATAGAAGTTCAAACCGATAAACATTTTGGTTTTGAGCTTCTTGATTTACACAAAGTGACTGATTTATGACATCAAATTAGAGAAATAGTGTTGACTATTTGTTTGCAGTACCACATTTAATGCTTTTAATGAAACTTAATTGTAATTCTTCAAGGCTAGATTGAATTGACATTTTGCATCTGAGACACAGCGTCTCTTCAGGATTTTCTGCTAGCGTTTGCTATATAAATTAAATACTACGATTTTCCGACATGGAATATTTCTGTATCATAGACATTTGGGGAATTAACCGGCCATTAGTCCACCTAATAGAGAGCCAACTGACCCAACGGATCCACTTACAGTATCTGTAACTGCTCCCAAACTACCAGCTAGTGAGGTTACAGTACCCTAAAACCACAATAAATATTTTTCATTACTATAAAATTAATGTACTGTCAAACTGTTTTAATATTGGTAATTAAACCCATCAATTGTGCTTACACAAAAGAAAACAAATAAATGACGACAGGACTTACAGAGAGTAAATCGTTGGTACCCCCGAGAAGCTTTTTAAGGAGGGTATTCGTACCGGATAAGTTGGTGGAGACAAAGTCCATAACGCCTTGAAGAGGATTTTTGGCATCAGCAGGGGCATTTGGTATCACTGAACCCAGAATAACTTGAAGCTGCTGTGCTGGCTTATTCTTATTTACAT
>JAQGAA010000423.1:0-22977 GCA_034696425.1 Isotoma viridis
GATCTAAACTTTAACGTTATTTTTTTCTCTGAAATCTGCACAACCAACTGTCATATAACATTTAAAAGACTCTATATAATTACTATATCTACTACTCCTGAATTATTTTTTACTGTCCATTCCATCTCAAAAAACACATCTCATCATAATAGCCATACCTGTTCTCACTACTACCAATTTCTCAAATTCACTTTTTTTGGCACATTCATAATACAATACAAGATATCCTATCTACTAACAAGAAAGATAGAAACTTAACAAAACATTCTGAGACAAACCCCTGAACTCATTTTATTCCCTAAGCAATCTCTACACACACACACAGATAACACATTACAAAGCTTATTACACCTTATACCTTTAAAAAGCTTATAAAAAATCACTTACCATTTTCATTTGCCATTTCATTTACGTATAAGAAAATGCATTAGAAAAAACAAGCACTAACCACTAACTACAGAGTCTAATCGAGGTTAACTCACATACCCATACGGCTTCTCTCATTAGAATCTTATTAACTCTTGAGCAGGAAAGGGAGTTCGTATTCTTTTTCATTATAAATTACTTTTTAAAATTTTGCAATATCAAGAAGTGTATATTCTGAGTGTAGAAAGACCAGAGTCAGTTTTACAAGAGTGAGAACACACACTCGATCAATCATAGTTTTAGTATTGCATCGTGCTCTCTAATGAAACACTCAAGTATGAGTTTTAATATTAATCCAGAACCAAATTAGTTCTAGGTTTAGTTTACCTAAAACTCTTAATTTTGAGAACTAATTGAAGAATTACTCAAGAAACATTATAACTAATAGAAATAGCGTGCATGAAAAAAAATGTGCAATTTTTATCTCAATACAAATTAGCACTATACGTAATGTAACTTTTAGTTTTTAGCAAATTGCATATTATTCTAATTTTGCAACACTAATCTTGAGTTTACACGATAATCTTAAGTTTATCACGATAACATGTTTTGAAGAAAAAAAGGTGCTAAATGAGATAAACAAAACTATGCAATGCTAGAAGTAAGAGTAAATTTTAGAACGGTGAGACAAGTTAGTAGTAGTAACTAAAGAATTCAGAATCAATAGAGTTATTAAAGAGAGCAGTTTAAATACAAAATGCAAATTGGATCTGCTAGGTAAAAAACAGTTTTTAAAAATTAAACTAAATTTAAAAATAAAATTAATTATTTTTAAAATCTTTCAAAAATCTTTCAAAAACAATTTTTTAATTTAATTTCTTTAATTTTTCAGAGAAATGAAGGAACTCTTGTTCATCCTTCTATACGCTCAACTCCATCAATATGCCTTTAGCCAAAATCAACAACAACCCAACAACAGAGGCCAGAGGCCATCAATCCCAGACTTTTCAAACGCTCCAATTCCAGACGACGAACTGCACATGGAACCAGATGAAAGTGAAATCACCCGGTGTACCAGTCAAGTATCAAACACATTCTTCAACCAAGGGCTTCGAATAGCCGTAGCCTCAATGAAAGCCCGACTCCCCGAAGGAATTCCAGAGTACGGCATCCCCCCAATGGAACCTTTAGAACTGGAAGGAATGGAAATGGAAATCGCCCGGATTCCAGTCCTAATGAATATTTCCTTATACAACATGAAAGTCTGGGATCTAACAACATTTACAAAGAACAACTGGTTCCTTGATGTAAATACCCGAATTCTCGATATGAGTTTAGTCGTCCCGAGTTTTCTAGTGACAGGAGAGTTCCACTTAAATCCTATGAATACAAAAGGCAACATTTCCATAAAGTTTGACGGAGTAACAATTAAATCCAAAACAAAAATGAAAATAATCGACACAAGTCGATTTCCCCGTGCAACATCTCCAATAAAAGCCGATAGGGCTGTATCGGATATGAAATTTGAGAAAGTGAGAATAAGAATGAGTGATTTATTCCCATCTGAAAAGGGATACGAACAACTTAACTACGCTTTCAGTGTGTTTACAGAGCGATACAGTGAAATGTTATATAATGAAGTCAAACCTACAGTGAGGGTAGGGACTGAGAAGATTATAATCGGGATTACCGATGCGGTACTAAACAGCGCAGTGTTTCACCGAAGATTACCCTCAAACGGGATTTTACCCGGGTTGAATCTTTCCACATTAACTAATTGGTACGATAGAGTGAGAAATGCTTTACAGGTACAATTACCTTCAGTATTGACTCGGTCACATTCCTACCAGTCGCTTATCTCTTTACTTGAAGCTGCTTTCAAAAGCTGTAGATCCTATACAGACGTGACAGATACTCTTGCTCAGCCTTTAATCAACTTACTTGGACTGATTGCTCATTAGTAGAGCCCTAACAAAACTATATTCTTCGCATTTAATTATTTATTTTGAAAAACTTGTAAAAAACAACTGAAAGATTTACAAGTTCCTGCAGCAGAATTACGAAACAATGTTAACAAAAAATAAATAAAAACTTTGTTTTTCTACAAATCTGCATGAAAAATGCCATGTCCATCATACCGTGGACTCCACTTTTGCATAAAAAGTGTCCCAAGTTAGTGTGTTGGGTTTATGGGTAGTTCTGTTGATAATTTGATAAATGTTAATTATCCTAATAATGCAACTACATACACCCAACCCAATTATCCTTAATTATCAAAATGTGAGAATTCATCAAGACTTTAAATAGTTTTTGTGTTAAATTAAAACTAAACTATACAAGTTATAAGTTATTGTATTATATTATATTGTGCTTAAGTGTTTTTATAAAAGTACAATAAAAAAACATTCTGCTTAATTTGAAACGTGTATTAATTAATGTAATGTTTTTTATTTGAATAATTTTATTAATTTGTTTATCTGGAAGAGGTTTTTCCAATGGATTTTATTGTTACAATAAATGCTGATTCTAATCTAGGAAGGAAGAGCCATACCTAATTAGTTAGTACCTAATTAAAAGGATGCACAACCGACCGTTAAGCTCGGTTAACTTTGATGCTAATACACTTACGTCAAACCATAGTGACTCATCCTAATAGTAAAATTACAAATTACAATAATAATACCAGTAGGAAAGGCGTATTCAATATTTTTTATAGGTTTTTTAGCAAAAGTTTTTAGAAGTTCTTCCTGCTTGTTAACACTAACACCTAGTCTCCGTGTAATGAATGACGATGAATGATAAATACCTTAAATGAAGGTACCTACTTCTCATAAAAATACCTAGAAGTTTCTATAATTAATTTTTTTCTGTATGAATTATAGTATGGAATGATTGATACAGAAGCAAACATTGTTTTTTATAAATCTCATTATACGCAATAAAACTTCATAAGAATACCAATTAACGAAATTTCTCAAAGGTCGCTCATCTTTCCTTACTGTCAGAGTGTATAATCTGTTCAGTTAAGAGTATAAAGGTCATTCTGCACTCAACACAGGATAAACTGAATGACTTTGATAATCACATCAATAATCGTCGTTGTTTCGACCTTTAAGGGCAAGGAATGCTAACCTTAATTCTTGATACGTCAAACACATTCGTATATAGTATTCTCCGCATTTTTTGCTGTAACTTTTCATCACTGAGGGTTGTTCCTGATGCATGAATACACTAATAGTAAATTAAACTTTTAAATTATACATAAATAATTATTCAATCCAATGATATTTTTCAGAGTTGCCAAAAACCATTAATTTTTTATCATTTTAATTTTGTTACTTGGCACATCAAGCAATTAAAAAAAATTCATGGATTCTTTTTCTTTAAGGAAAAAAGCAGTGTTATCCATAGCTGCCCATCGCTAATTGGTAGGAAGGAACAAAAAAAAAAACAGAATAATATCTCTTCTCTATAAATCTCATACATTTTTCTGCAATTCTAATTGCTAACAAACTGCCCACATGTATTTATTGAGTCCATCGAGATGTATGAATTTATCAACAATCTTTATTCTTTCTAACTATCGAGTATCTGTGCCACATTAACATTACGCTTTAAACAGTAGTACCTACTTTTTACTATCATTTTCATTTCATGTCATACTTAGGTCTATGGGTCATGGCTGGTTAATCGAGATTTTGAGAATGAGAGTGAAGAGAAGTTGAGAGACAAAGACGAGATCATTCTTTTAACATTTAAACTTATTAAAAAATACAAGCCTTCTTTAAGGTAAGCATGTAAATGTTTAAAATATTTTTAGGTTATAGAAATTATAGGAAAGGTGACCGGCTAGTGAGAGACCAAAGCTGCCAAAATCTTCTTTATCATTATTAAAAAGTGTAAGTTGTGCTTTGTTTTGGGTTAACAAGTTAGCCTCGAACCAGATTGTACCTCAATGCATTAAAAAGGATGTAGATGTAAGTTGTAAAAAACTACAAAAATAATGCTGTACAAAGTAGAAGGAAATATCTGATTATCTATACTGTTGCTACTACCACTACCAATACTACTTTGTACTATTCTTATGAGATTCTTTCCTTTCGTAGTAAAACTTTAACTAAAGAACTAACCCCAAATATTAAAATTAATTCAATCCAAATCCTAAGGATTGTTTGCAAACAAATACATAAAACAAAATTCTATTTAAAAAAAAAATACTGTCGTTGTTTACTCTTTGGTATACTTGATGAACATGAACTACACACACACCTCATTGAAAAATTTTACTTTGTAATTGTAGTTTACTAAATGACATTTACATATTGGGCTATTTGTAGATTCTTGTTTTGCTATAATATGTAAAAAACATTATAAAAATAGCAAGATGTAAAGGCATGATGGAATTGTTGTATAATATTTAAGATTTAATAATAAGTTTGTTGTTGTTAAATGCATAAGAGTTGACCTCTAGAAATATGTTGGCAATGCTAGTAAGAATCCACAAAAGGTTCATGAATATTATTAACAAACTGCTGAAGTTCTAATCAATTATCAATCAAATGATACTACTTTCATCCAAAACTTATATTTAACGTCTTTGACAAAAGAGAGTACTATATAACATTTATGATGATGATGAATATAAATTATCGGTGATCCGGTATAGAATTAAAATTTTGGTAATTTTTCACCAATTACACTCTATTTTTTGTCCAGGCAAATGATAATAAAAATAGATTGATGCATAAAACGATTGCAAATGTCTCTTTGGATGAAAAGCTGCAGGAACAAACTATATAAATAAGGTTTAGTACTTTTTCGCTAACACAAATTAACAAAATTGTAATAAAATGCTATTTTCTCCAGTGAAATATATTTACACAACAAATAACAAAGGTTATTTTGTTCCATGAATATAAGGATCTTCTTGCTCCTTTCTTGCACTGTCCGGATCCACAGACCAATTATTAATCGTTATCCAAGCATTAAAATGCCTGCTGAAGAAATTCTCCCCGAAACCTCTCCTTTTGATCAAATCGTCACGCATTTTCGGTATTTCATCCCCGAAAATTGTAGCGACCCAACGTTCTATAGGACTGTTTGGGTAATTTCGGGCTGCTATCTCTTCGTTTTGTCTAGAGCTGTTGAATGACCAATTCAATGGTTCTGAAACTGCACTATCGTAACATTGACAGGAATACAAAAGGAAGATAAGCCTACAATTGACAAGGACAATGAAAACAATGAATTAATCATGCATTCTTATGAGAAATGTATGAATAATCAATAAACATATTATTATTTAACAAAATAAAAACGTACAAACTGACACAAAAGATTTTCATGTCTTCAAAAATCGAAATTTTTAGCTCTTCTACAATGTTTTACAATGCCTGGAGACAACTGTCAGACTGTATTAAGATTTCAGACAGTCGACTCCAGTGAGATTAAAGTATTACAACGCATAACACAATTACACAATTGCATATAAACTCTGTGAACCGTGAACTATTATAAAATTCATAAAAAAAGATAATGCAATAATACGGCTTAACAATTTTTATTTTTTTGCGGAATTTCCAAACGAAAAAAATTAACTATTTTTAATCTTTTATACAATAACACTAATTGAGATAATAATAAACTATCCCAATGTTACAGGTGTAACGAAGAAGCGAATGCAAGGGCTTTCAAACATTTTATAGTGTATATAGGGAAATAAAGTGTATAAAGGGATATACGGTATATATAGCCATTTTCGAACTTGACCTGAGATAGGGCCCATAGAATATGTTTACTATATTTGTAGTCAATCGGTCAAAGCGTTCGAAAGTTTTCGAGGTCACAGACAACCAGACAGACAGCCAGACAGACAGACACACAGAGCAGTCACAAAAAGAAGCTTTCGCTTCTTAATAACATTGAATGCTTGATAAATTTAGATTATGAAAGCCAAAATATTTAATTATTTCCTTTGATACATATAATTTTCAACAAATTACACGATCTGTTGTAAGATATTCACCGAAAATAAATCTTAAAGCAATTCATATTCCAACAAAAAATATTTTACACTAAAAAACTGGCATATTAACCTGTTTTTTAAAACAACAACTTCTATGCGATATCATGGCTCAAGGTTAACAAGGTAGCTATTCCACGAACAAATTAGTTTTTAAATATTAAATGCTCATAAGGGCTGGGCAGGGCAGTAAATGGTCGAACTGGTCACAAATTTACATCAGAAAATCATTAAAAAAAACGAATTGAAGATAAAAAAAAGATTTTTGAAATCGAAAAAGAAATATAAATATAAAAATTATTGAATTTCTCCAGCTTTCTCCACATCAGCGTTCATGAAAACTTATTTGTGTATTGAGCTGCACATGCGCTGACGCTTTATATCATTATATCTTATCAACTACACATAAAACGGTACAAGTACAAGGCCTTTTTGAATAAATTGCAATTAAAATACAATCAAAGGTTAAAAGTCAATAGGTCATCTGTCATCTCTGACCTCTGATCGCTGCAATCTGCAATCGCTGTGGTCAAATTTCTAAGTTGATTTGCTTTCTCTATGAAAGCCAAAATATTTAATTATTTCCTTTGATACATATAATTTTCAACAAATTACACGATCTGTTGTAAGATATTCACCGAAAATAAATCTTAAAGCAATTCATATTCCAACAAAAAATATTTTACACTAAAAAACTGGCATATTAACCTGTTTTTTAAAACAACAACTTCTATGCGATATCATGGCTCAAGGTTAACAAGGTAGCTATTCCACGAACAAATTAGTTTTTAAATATTAAATGCTCATAAGGGCTGGGCAGGGCAGTAAATGGTCGAACTGGTCACAAATTTACATCAGAAAATCATTAAAAAAAACGAATTGAAGATAAAAAAAAGATTTTTGAAATCGAAAAAGAAATATAAATATAAAAATTATTGAATTTCTCCAGCTTTCTCCACATCAGCGTTCATGAAAACTTATTTGTGTATTGAGCTGCACATGCGCTGACGCTTTATATCATTATATCTTATCAACTACACATAAAACGGTACAAGTACAAGGCCTTTTTGAATAAATTGCAATTAAAATACAATCAAAGGTTAAAAGTCAATAGGTCATCTGTCATCTCTGACCTCTGATCGCTGCAATCTGCAATCGCTGTGGTCAAATTTCTAAGTTGATTTGCTTTCTCTCTACGAACTTTCACCAAGCAACCATAGCGAACTTATTTCGCGCAACTCTGTGGAATCTTCCACGCTTTCCGCGAAACTTCAAATTGTGCTTTGTAGGCAAACGGAGCTGTTGCAGTTGTGTATTTTTTCGTGCCGTGAATCTTGGTGATTAATTTTTAATCAAATTATTTAAAATTTGCAAGGATTCAACGCTAGTGACCTTTGACCTAGTGCTTATCGTGTCGCACAAGAAACGTTGTGTTTACATGCAGAGATGTCAAATTGGGACTGGGATTCAGGAGCAGAGGATAACGACATCGACGACGACCTGCCGTTGAAAGCCCCTGCCAAAGAAGACGTCAAACATCAAAAGATTGAAGCAGCTGACGTTGACAATTTAAAAGAGTTGAAGCAACGTTTGTATCGTCGTGTAGTTGTATTAACATTGAGTCTTTTTACAGCGTTTCTCTTCTGCATGGGCATTGTCTTTGTATTCTCGTATCTTGGTGCGGAGTCTGCTTTCGTCTTTTGGATATTTATATTATACTTTTTATCCTGCTGGATCTTCTTAATGTTGGGATGCTACACGACTACAGCGGATTTTATTAATTATCGGAGAGAACGCAAAGCCAAGGGAATTCTTCCTATGAGTTACACCAAGATTGATCAGACTGATCTCTGGATCAAACGAGACTAAGGATAAAAGAATTACATACGTCAACTGTCTGTCTTAAGTCTCTACTCTAAAGCCTAACCTTTGACCTTAATCTTAACTTCAGCAACCCTTCAAAAAAAATTGTAAGTACAATTATATCATTTTTATTTTATGATTCTGTGTTTTGTTAATTTTTTCACTTATTTTTTCAGACCTTAACCTTCGATTGAATTTTTATCCATACCTCAATGTGCATGTGCACAGGGCTTCAATGAAACCGAAGATCTGTTGTATAGTTGTCAGTGTATTACATATTATATAGTGAATTACAATTAAACGCGACATCGTCTGTTTTACAAAGTTTTGGAATTATACTCAATCTCAATCAATCTTTTGTAATTCTGTCAAACTACATTTTAGTGTAAGTTGAACAATGTAAACCAGCAACTCGAATAAGCTTAGACAGAATGAATCAGTATCTTATTCTAAGCTTTATTTCTATCTACCTAATATGCTAATGCTAACGCTAACTAAATGATCTAGGAAACAAAGTTTATGGCCTACATCAAAATATCAAAGAAAAGCTTCTTTTAGCTCATTCTTCAACGAAGCGCACTCTTCTGCCTTTATCAAAAGCCCAACCCTTGGTCAAGAAGATACAACCATTGTATTTTACGATAGAAGTAGTAAGCTGCTCTACTTTAAAAAACAATCTAACCAATAGACACTTGTCAACATATGGAAAACTTGTCATCCTAACATCATTTTATATCAAAACTTATACTGTGTGCCGTGAAACAGTGATTATAATAAGTCCTGTGATAAACCTGAAGAAGTATTTAGACCATTATTGGACGAAGAGAGAGAGAGAGAGTGTGTGTGACATCCACATCATAATTACAGCCAGTCGGTGGCAAATATTAAGTAGATTGGTTGTAGAACAGAAATTAATTTGTTAAAAGACATGTAGAATTGTATTTAGATATTATTATTATCTACTACTTAACCTATCTGTGTGGAAAAGAGATCAGACTGAACAGAGGCGAGGATTAGGAATCATATCAGTTGTCAATTGTACCATTGGACTCCGTAATATTAATATTGATATAAAATATGGATTTATTAGAGGTGGATTAAATTTGATCACAGTAAAAGGCAAAGAAAGGTTTAACTTTAGTTGTTAGTCTGTCAAGTATAATTCTGTATACTATTTGTAAGTAAATTAGGCAGAAAATTTAACTGAAATGTAATTAGAAACTTGCTTATACAGATCAATTTATTAATTAGACCCAATATGTATTATACAATATAAACATTTAGTGGATATATTTATCACAGATCGACTATTTTCTTGAAACGCAGAAATTAAGCTTCAAGAAAAGATTCCAGTTTACTTATTAATCTGTTTATTGCTCTGGAGCCTTTTGTCTCTATCGTCTATCAAAAGTCTTGCAAAGTGTTTGTAAAAAAACGTCAACTGTAAGGCTGTACATGCTTTAAATGTGTCCTCAAGTCCTAAAAGTACAAATCATTACAGCCTAATTTGGGACTAATCAACTATTATTTGTAACGAAGAATTTATCAAGTAACAACATCTAATATCATTAACCAGGAGGATAATTATTAAAGCAATTTATAAACTAAATCAGTACTAGAAATATAGAAGATAGTCTTACTTTCTAAGTTGTTATAGTTCGTAAGCAGTTAATCTAATCAATCAGATGTGTCAATATTATTCGAAAAGAATACGATAGATAAAACACTTTAAGTCAATCAGTTTACAACAATTAACGATCGACCTAAAATCAAGACTTCACACACGCGACACACCTTTTAGTTCGGATCTAATTTCACACAATTTATTGGTCAAAATAAGTTAAGTTCCTGTCAACTGGACAATCGAAGATATACAAAATGGCATTAAAAAAAGTGAAAGGAAATCTTGAGAGGATGTTTGACAAAAACATGGGGGATTTGGTTCGCGGAATCCGGAATAACAAAGACGGCGAGGTAATGAATCAGTTTTGGGAATTGTAACTTTGAACAGTAGTATTTTTCCATTGTGAATCGAAATTTTATTTCACTTTTTGGGTTTCAGGGCAAATATATCGCTCAATGTATGGAAGAGATCAAGGTGGAGCTGCGTCAAGATAACATGGCTGTGAAGGCGAACGCTGTGGCTAAATTAGCTTATGTAAGTCACTTCACTTATTTTCGATAATGAAGATATTCCATTAATGTCTTTTTTTATTAAGGCAAACTCATGCTAATTGTATTTCTTGTAATTACAGCTTCAGATGTTGGGCTATGACATAAGTTGGGCTGGTTTCAACGTTATAGAAGTGATGAGCTCTCCGAAGTTTACACATAAACGAATAGGGTATCTGGCAGCCTCACAGAGTTTTCACGCAGATTTAGAAATGCTAATGCTAACAACTAATATGATACGAAAGGATTTAAGTAGTCAGAATCAATATGAAGCTGGTGTCGCCTTATCTGCACTTGCTTGTTTTGTCAGCCCGGATCTTGGACGGGATTTGGCTAATGATATTATGACTTTGGTAGGCATTATTACTTTATTACATTGGTTATATTCTTTTTTTAATTTAATTAATTACAAAATAACTGATGATGAATGTTATTTTCAACAGTTATCGTCAACAAAGCCTTACCTCAGAAAAAAAGGTATTTTGATGCTATACAAAATATTTTTGACTTATCCGGATGCACTACGCCCTGCGTTCCCTCGACTGAAAGAAAAGCTAGAAGATCCTGACCCAGGGGTTCAATCTGCAGCTGTAAATGTGATATGTGAACTAGCGAGGAAAAATCCTAAAAATTATCTCAGCCTTGCTCCAGTCTTTTTCAAATTAATGACATCGTCTACGAATAACTGGATGCTTATTAAAATCATTAAGCTGGTAAGGACAGTAATTTAATTTTTCTGGTTAGTTTTTAATTTATAAGGATTTGTTTTTCGTAAGTGTTGAATTAGTATTTTTATATTTTGTAGCATCTAGTATAGAAAATAATGTTTACCTAAATTAGTAGGTCATTTTATTCTGAAAAACATTTATTTATTAGTTCGGTCGATTGACCATCATATGCCCGGACATTGGCAGGCAGCTCGCCAAGCCTGTAATTGACATAATCACGAGGTATCATCAATTTTTCGTTTGGCCAACGATAGTTCCTTGCGTTTTTTAGTATCTTGTTAGTTCTTAGATTCGCGTATCGAAACTGCATAGTAGCGTTTAGTCATGTAGTCATGAATAGTCCATTACAATAACTTTGAATTGAAACCCTGAAGCTATATTTTATAGCCGTAGAACGTAAATAACAGTCTTTCGTCATAAGACTAATTAATAATCAAATAATTAATTATTACCTGAATTGACCAGTACTGAGTATCGACTATTACAGTAATACACTGTTTTTTGTCAACAGTTCGGAGCTTTAACACCTTTAGAACCACGCTTAGGGAAAAAGCTGATCGAACCCCTCACCAATTTAATCCACAGGTAGGCTTTTGCACCGCTTTTGCTTCCTTGTTTTAAAGATTTAAATTAAGGTTTTAACACGATGATGTCTGTTGTGTTCTTAGCACTTCGGCCATGTCTCTTTTGTACGAGTGTATCAATACCGTAATCGCAGGTAAGGTCAAGTTATACAATAAATAATTATTTAAAGCACGAAAGCAACTGTAACAGTCTAAATAAGAGATACAGGATTCAAATGCGATATACCATAATTTCTGTGTGTGCTGATATTGACCCGAATTTTATGTTATATTGTGTGCCAAGTGCATTAGTCTAATCACTAATCTTGTGTGAATTGTAATTGTTTCAATGTAATTGTCGTTACTAGCGTCATCGTCTTGTTACTGTTTTGTATCTTGTATATTAGAGCGTTATATTACTGCAACAGAAGCATGATGGTTATTTTTAAAACAATAGAGAAATGTACTTGTCAATTTAACCCGATTTTTGTCTAGTTGTGTTATAAATCACAATTCCCTTATACATGTTGAAGAGCATTTTTACCATTACAGCTTAGGGTTACGATTTGCGGTGCCTTTAAGCTTGGGGTAATCAAGTGTGTGTTCTTTTTATTCTATTCCAATACAGTGCTCATTTCCATTTCTACAGGGATGCCCAATCATAATGCTTCCATTCAGGTAAGATTTTTATCAACTTCTGTTTGTATCATAATGTTAAGGACTTTCTACATTAAACACTAACACTAACGTTAATTTAATTATTTTCAGTTGTGTGTGCAGAAATTAAGAATCCTTATAGAAGATTCGGATCAAAATCTGAAATATCTCGGCCTACTTGCGATGTCAAAGATTCTCACGACTCACCCAAAATCCGTTCAGACACACAAAGATCTGGTTATGAGGTGCTTAGATGATAAGGACGAATCTATCCGACTGAGAGCACTTGATCTTCTGTATGGAATGGTTGGGAAGAAGAATCTCATGGAAATTGTGAAGAAGTTAATGATTCATATGGAGAAAGCAGAAGGGACCACTTACCGTGATGAGCTCCTTAGTAAAATTATTCAAATTTGCTCACAGAATAATTATCAACATATCACCAACTTTGAATGGTAGGATTTCCTTGTTTTTCAAACAGTATAATTTAAGTTAAGAGAATAACATTTTAATTTTATGCCGTGTGTGTGTAGGTATGTCAGTGTTCTTGTTGAACTTGCACGAGTAGAAGGTTTGAGTCATGGAAATCTAGTTGCCTCTCAAATGCTTGATGTTGCGGTTCGAGTACATACCATCCGCCCATTTGCCGTCCAGCAGATGAGTCTATTGCTGGAGAATCCATTTGTTATCTTTGGATTTAGTGGGGGCTCAGCTAGGGCACCTAACATGACCCAAGTTTTATACGCGGCTGCTTGGATCTGTGGTGAATATATTCAGTAAGTCCAGAATGTGTTGTCAATTATTTTATTTTTTTAAATTACCTTTTTTACTGTTTTTACCTTACAACTGGACGTTTTTAATAACCCTTAATTGTGTTGGTTAACAGATTCCTCCCTAATCCGAGGGCAACTTTGATAGCTATGCTAGAACCCAGAGTGACTCAACTTCCACACAATATTCAATCAGTTTACATTCACAACTGCTTAAAGATATTATCCCATATGTTATCCAAGTCGAAACCTTATGCCGTGTGTGTGTAGGTATGTCAGTGTTCTTGTTGAACTTGCACGAGTAGAAGGTTTGAGTCATGGAAATCTAGTTGCCTCTCAAATGCTTGATGTTGCGGTTCGAGTACATACCATCCGCCCATTTGCCGTCCAGCAGATGAGTCTATTGCTGGAGAATCCATTTGTTATCTTTGGATTTAGTGGGGGCTCAGCTAGGGCACCTAACATGACCCAAGTTTTATACGCGGCTGCTTGGATCTGTGGTGAATATATTCAGTAAGTCCAGAATGTGTTGTCAATTATTTTATTTTTTTAAATTACCTTTTTTACTGTTTTTACCTTACAACTGGACGTTTTTAATAACCCTTAATTGTGTTGGTTAACAGATTCCTCCCTAATCCGAGGGCAACTTTGATAGCTATGCTAGAACCCAGAGTGACTCAACTTCCACACAATATTCAATCAGTTTACATTCACAACTGCTTAAAGATATTATCCCATATGTTATCCAAGTCGAAACCTTCGACTACTCCTAAGACTGCTGACCTAATAGATGGAGATGCCGAAACCGAGGATGTCAATAATACGTCAGAAACTCCTGAGAAAGTTGAGCCGATTGATTCTGAGGAACCAATAGACTTTGCTGGGCTGCAAGAAAAACTTAAAATATTTTTATCCTCTGAAGAATTAGAAGTTCAAGAAAGAGCTGGAACTCTTCATAACTTTATTAAATGTTACCTGAAATTACAATCTAAAGGATTAGATGAGGATTTGATTGATGTGTCTACCGAATTAGCAGCTGCTTTTGGAAGTGAACTTAATCCGGTTGCTTCTAAAGCTCAGAAGAAAGTGCCTGTTCCTGAAGGTTTAGACCTCGACGTTTGGATTAACGACCCACCTTCTGAAAGTGAAGAGGAGGAAGAGGACGACGATGTTCATAGCTCGGAAGTTTTTGTTAAACAGCATGGAGACTATGGTGGTGGCTTTCAAGAGAAGAAAACAACATACCAACCTACGGAGGAAGAACTCACTGTGGTAAATTACCTTTCTGTTTAAGAAATTAATTAAAGCATTGAAAGCATCTCAGATTGTTATTGCATGATGTGTTTAATTTTAATTTTATTTGTGTGAATTCTTTACTAAACCACAGCAAAGGGAGACAAGACAGCAAGAAGTTAACATGAACCCCCACTATTTAAAAGATGTGGGTAAATCACCAAGTAAAGGACTTAATGGTTCTGCTCTAGTATCTGGAGACGTTCCCCCTATTGAGAAGTTGGATTTGAATGTTGCACTTCAAATTCCCAGTTTTGCGTCCTCAGACAAGTATCTTTTGGAGACACGAAAGAAAGAAAGGAAGATAAAAGCGGAAAAGAAACCGAAAAAAGTTAGCAAAAAGAAGAAAAAGAAAGGAAAGAAAAGTTCGGAGGAGGAAGAAGAAGAAGAAATTGAAACTGTTCACGTTGTAAATACAGCTATTGAAATGCCCGAAGGTGCCACTTTATCTGACGGAGATGAGTCCGCCCTCCCTGACGATGACCCTCATCGTGCTTTGGATATCGATCTAGACATGTATGTACTCGAAGCTGTTTTCCTAAAACCTCTTAATTGCAATAGTTATATTATGTTTTTTAAATATTTTATGCGTGTAAGCGAATCTAAAAATAATTTTTGCTTTTTGTTTTAGTCCTCTTCAAGCGAGTGAAAATATTCCCATTCCATCTCATCGATCATCAAAGAAATCTGGAGACCCTTACTATATTAAAAATGATATCCAGACTAATGCAAATAATATACGTGATACGACTGAAAAGTCGACAACAAAAACTAAGTCTTCCGAATCTAAACACAAATCTCACCATAAGAAGCATCATAAAAAAGAAAAGTCAAAATCAAAGAAATCGCAAAACAACGAGATCGATTTACTAACAGAAGATCCTAATGAAGTTTTATTGATAAATCACAATGGCAAGGAACTGTCTGATGAAACAGCGGAGGATGTTTTGGCAATTGCTAACAGCAGTGAATCATCTAAAATTCGCTCAGACTACGTAAACGACTTATTGGAAGAGCTGGATCCAGTAAAAGCTGGAAATAACAACAACATAGACGTAAAGGCAGAGGAAAACTCTAACGACTTAATTTCGAGTGATGACTTTGCGGATTTGGCGTCAGGAGGAGAGCTCAAGTTCAAAAAAACGGGTCGAAGTTCCTAAGGACCAAGTTGACCTTAGTTTTAAGAAGGTAACTGGAAATAATTATTTGATAACATGAATTTAAATTTAATTAAAGTTGACTTAAATTATATTTTCAATTAGGTGGTATCAAAAGTAGTTAAGAAGTGCAAGTTGCAAATCGTCGATGAATTAGATGCCTGCTCTTCTTTGTATCGAAAAACTTCCAAAGGGTTCCATGTATGTTTGCTCATCAAAGAAAAGGTTAGAATTTACCCCAGGTCATGAGTTACCCTAAATTTACCCATTACAAATAAAAAGTGCAAGTTATTTTATTCGCCACTATTAATTTTTGAATGGTTATTTACAGAAAAAATCCAACGTAATATCAATAGAAGGGAAAAGCAACTCGGAAGATTCAATAAAACGAATAGTCAAAGACATCAAAAAATTATTCAAACTTGAAGAAACAAGCTGACTGACCTGACTGCTATTCGGGCTTCACTCCTTCAGTTATAATTATTTTGATGATAGTAGTGATAATGCCTGTCATTCCCTAAAACCAAATGAAGTGGATTTTACTCTCTCTCGGTCTCTTTTAGGTACTCTAACCCTGATATTGTATTCATTTTCGGTGCATATTATTTAACGAGACTTCACCTTCGGGTCATCCAATTACGCCTCTTCGACGGGGATAACCCTAAGTTATATTATTGTGTTTACTTTTAGGCTTGATATGTGTTTATTACCTTTATAATTAACAACCCACTAGTGTATTCATCTCTGTATATTCTAATAATATTGTATGTAGTGTATAATTTATGAAGAGCTAATGCACCCGGACAATTTTAACATTTCTTTTGATTAGTTTTCATCGTAGTAGTGCTGATGCATTTATACCTCAGTGTGAAATGAGTACTTACCTGCATAAGTCGAAGAAACAGAGGATAAAGGATTTTGTATCGAATTTTAAATACTGCTTGTAGTAGTTACGTTTATAGTGTATTGAGTACAATCTATTTAATTATTAATCATTTGAGTGCCTATCCCGTAGATAAAATGATAATCAAAAGACGAATTGCATTTAGTCTTGTCGACAATGCTGATTGAGATTGATTTATTTCAATTTCGTCTTCCGTGCAAAATAATATGCATTGATTAAGAATATAAAATACGAAGTTATAAATTATAATTAACTTGTATTAATTACTTTTGGTCATTTTTGGCTTGTTTTCCTTTCGACTTGCAGTGCAGTGTACCGAAATCCAAAACAATTTAGTATCTTCATTGAGCCATCTGCAAGTTGATTAGAAAAAGAAATGTCAAAACAAAGAGTTTTTCCAATCAGTACATACAGATTATAATTTGCTTATACAAAAGAGTATTTAATCTACTACTGGCCAAAGAATAAATAAATTTACAATTGAAAAAATAACTTGTATTCGATTATAACAATTTTATTATGTACTCAACAATGTCAGTAATGTTGTATTAGGTAAATCTTATTTATTTTGTTGCATTTCTTTGACATGTGACAAGCGACAAGCAAAGAGACATTTCTGTCTCACCACAGGACACAGGAAACAAGAACAGATGAATATATTCGAATAATAGCCATATAATAACATATAGTATTTTAGTAGTTATAAGTATATAGCTAGCATTTATTTATTAAGTTACATCAAAATAGCTGCTAGTTTGTGCTGAATAAATTGTGTGACACTTTTGAAGTGTGAAAATAGGGAACAGGAACTTGTTAACTGTAACATAATGACAATAATAATAATAACACTGGCAAATATAGTTTGAAGATTTAACAGTAAATAATATATGTGTTGGATTTGTGGCAAGGAGTTGGATAAAGTTATACAAAAAAAATTAAATCGAAAAATCATCCACACACTTCTTGTATACATTATTATTACAAAATATTCGTATTTGAAATAACATTTAAAATCATAAACGAATGTTAGTTTAAGATACTCATGCAGTTACAGCAGTAATAGTAGCAAGTCTTTTATAAACGGATACATCGGCACAATCCGATTGAAAATGTTGTTAACGCTTTCCCCAGGGGTTCTTTCTTAACAATTTGTGATTTCTTCTTCTTGCTCGATCTTAGAATAAGTGTGTGATTCTGGCATCCCCCTCCGATCTTAATACGATTTATATTCTGGTAACTCTGAAAAACCTTTGAATCTTCTTTCCTCATCATTTTAGCTAAAACCTTAGTAGTATAGTGTGTGTGTGTGCTATATAATCAATTGATTAGTACAATCCTAGTGACAAAGAAACAATAAAGTTTCCGAAGTAAGAGTATAAACCCCATCAGAAACTTCACACTGATAATTTCCACAGTCAGGTGCACTAACACCTCGGATTAAAAGGACAGATCTCAGCATAGGAGAAATTCCTGGGGCTAATGTGACATTAAACTTGTCATGAAAGTCTTCTAAACTTTCACTTTTGGCACCATCAGCCGCACCATCACCACCACCACTTTCATTATTATGATCTTCATCATTCCCTTTTATTCTCTTGCTGAAAATAGTGGTGGTGGTATTATTCTCTTTGTCAAAACTGCTAATATAACTACTACTACTATTACTACTACTACTAACTAATGGACTTTCTTTCATCTTCGCACCACCATCATCAAGTCCATCGTCTTCATCATCATACGCCTGAGTTTTGTTCAACACAAGGAGGACATCCGGTTGAGTTGAGTTGTAAAACTTTCGTCGCCACCCCACAGTCTGTCATCAAACCATAAAATATATAAGATCAAAGAGAAGCACCTCTTATTAAAGAAAGTTTATTCATCTTTCAAACTTCAAAATTTGACATGCTTGAATTTCTACAGAGATTATTTTAGCCAACCTAAAACCTCATGCTTTTACCAACCAAGTAAAACGCTCAGGTAAGAGACAACCTACTATTATTATTACAAAACGAAAGGCCTGACTGACTCACCCATATCAAACTGAGCTTGCTTTCAGTTTCATGCAAATTACAAAACTTATTTCGGATGTAACCTCAACTTATATAATAATACCTGGATCACTCACTCACAAAAGTCTGAGCGTTTCTGAAATTCTTAGCTTGACTTAGAATCAGTAGTGGTAGTGGTTTTATATAGTAGATTGATGGTGGTGGTGTTGGTTGCATGTTGAAGCATAAAACGAATGTCAGTTAGTTTTATTTTGACTTTTCTATCTTGTGTAATTTAAATGAGTTTGTGAATGAAGTGTGCTGCTCCTATTCATTTTCCTTTTGATGGATATTTCCTCAGGATATAACTTTATGCAGATGCATTCTATAATCTTTAGTAAAATGGACTGGAAATCAAAAGCCAAAATTGCTTCTCAACTATTCTATCACATAGTCAATAACACAATGCAATAACAAAACTTTCACGCTTCAGGGGTTCTGATTATAAAATAACGTGTAATTCATGAAAAGTATTCCTAGAAAACATTTGCTTTCTTTCTGAAATCGGAATTCCTATTTTTCAATTTATTTCTTGTACACAAATGAAGATGAACAAGTTAGTAATCAACTTTAGGAAAGTAAATACAAATTCACTGTCATACATTATCAGTTCTTTGGAAACAGTTTTTTCCAATTTGTATTTAAATAATAAATCACAGATACTAAAATCTCTATTGAGTTTACACCTCAAGCTGGCATGGAGTACTTTGAGTTTCAAAGTGAAAGTAGTGAAAGTTTATAACAATTTCTTTTTTGGCTCAATAAATCTCGCTTGCTGAAATTTCAAAATTCATAAAAATCATGTTTTTTTTGTACAGCAAATTGAAAGATTCTGTCTTGATTTTTTAACTATTTTTAATTAAAACGTTTCATCTGAATGTAGATAACCCAACCTAACAGAAAAATTATACTGCTTTCATCCTTTAAAACCAAACACAAGCTATATGTACCAACCCTTCTTCTCATTAGGTTTCATTTTCTTGTGCTAAGAAAGCTTGAGAGATACAAGGAATCTAAATCTGCATTTATTCACATGGAACCTGTTTAATGCTTCATTGATGTTGATTTTGATGTCAACATTTAAATGATAATATCTCCTACAGTTCATACTCATTCTGATTCCTTACTTTTTCTCAAGGAAGGTGAAGTGTTCTAGTTTTTCGTTTCATCTCTCTCAATTCAATATGCAAGGTTAGTGAAAGAACGTACAGAATAGAATAAGATTATTGAAAGCGTTCCATTATTGGATTTTGCTCGAGGTATCAAGAAAGCACGCTTTTTGTTACAGTAAAAAATATCTAAAAGCTTTCACTTGTTTCTCCAAACACTTAAATACGCACTTTACTAATATATACAAATATCCGTAGTTCCTATCTACTAAATATGGAGAAAAGCCCAAATCCATCCTAGTCTAATCTAAACTGTATTTCAATTCAAAATTACTGGATTCTGAAAAGTTTTTTTTAAATTTGTTACATTTATTTACCGTAACAAAAACTTTCAATTAAAATTTTTCGGAGCTTATGGTTAGATGCTTTGTTCCACAAACTAAAAATATTATTTAAAATAATAATTTTCTTTAGTAAACTCGTAAATCCCTTAAAACACTCTTTCGCTTTCACTGTTCACCTCACCTTGGGCTTTACAATGTCAAATAAAAATCACAAAAAAAGCCTTTCCTATCCTAGTATATAAAGTGCGTATGAATAATTTACATTGAAAATCCTTATCAAATGAAATGAACTATCAATTTTAGAGTAGAGATTCTGAAATTATGTGTTACTAAAGCTTAACCACTAAACCTCAATTAAACTTTTATAATATTTAAATTCTATCGTAAAAAAACTATATTATACAGTTACACATTGCAACACAACTCATTCACTTAAGGTTTCTCTCTAATTTATACTAAAAAAATAAAATGACAATAATGTTGCATTCACCGAAGCAAAACTAACTAGACAGACCCATACCTATCTTTAATGCAGCGACCACCCTTCTGTAATAATCATCAATCTTTCAGCCTCGTTACACCCTCAAGTAGTCTTATTATCTTAAATATTTACATTTATACACGCTCAAAGAATCTAGAACTAAATGAATTACAGTTTACTTAACTCAAAGCCCAAATTAATATTATAAATTCATACAGAAATCTAGGTAATAACGGGATACACATTTACGACATTCCATTTACGAGAAACTGTCTCTAATTTATGAAACCTTCTGACATTTTCCATTTTTTACTATAAAACTCTCAAAACCAGATACAAAACTCCATCCATCATACATATCCATAATATATCATATTTCACTTAAAAGTTTTAAAAGGCCTAAGGAAGGATTCCTAAATGAGATTGAAATGTGTTTCATTATGAAGAAGTAACCTTTGACATATACAGGAATTAAACGAATGACAAATACATAATAATAATAAATTAGTACACCTTGCTTGCTATCATCTGCATTATATCATCAACCACTTTCAATCTCAAGTGAAAGAGACACTATTGACCTATTTGAGTAAACTAAAAACACTCCAAGCCTTTATTAAATATTATCCTATTAAATATCCATAATATTATGTATTTGCTCAGTGCTCACATATTGTAGTTTGTTATACTATAATAGTTAATAAATATGAGTTTGGATTTTAAAGGGCATTTTGTACATTGAGTTTAGCCTCTAGGCGAGAAAACCATTTCATAATGATTACGAATATTATTACGAACATTCAGAGAGCTTTCAGTCCTCCATTGCATTTCTGTAGAATTTATAGAGTTTGTACTTTAGACTCTGGAATTCACTAAGCTACCAGCAGCCACTTTCTACGAATTGAAAGAGGACAATCATGTAGAAAGCTTCAGGTTAAAAACACTACTACTACCACCAACACACAAGTTTATATATACACACATATGCCAAGCCAATTTATGTAATTAATTAGTCATTAAACCGAGTAGTAGTAGAACATTGTCATCAACCGCAATTTCCTTTTTGCTACTCCTTCTCCTAGATATAATTAATGCATAATCCCTACTACCAACTTCTACTGAAGAAGAATATAGTCAGTAGTAGCGATAGGTCATAATACTTTGCAGGTAAATTTAGAATATGTCCCAGATATTCCTACTAAACTAGACTTTGCATAATATTTATACTCCTATTCCACTTTTGAATAGAAAAGCTTTGATTAAAACGTGAATAATTGATCTGGAAAAGGTTTTTCTTTCCTAACATGTCAAATTATTTTTATGAAACTCTTCATGTCTAAAAAATATTAGAAATACCCTTGATAAATGCATTAGTATGGGAAAATATAAACATTATTACATTGAGGCAATGCATGGAAATTATTGTAAAGAATTTAATACGCATTCCATTTTTTGTCGTTCAAAAAACTGGAGTTTTTTCGGTTCGAACTTATATCTTACAGTTTTTTCCTTTTTTTGCATGATTTTTGTCGTTAGTTGCAATTTTTTCAGCTCTGAATAATTCTCAATTTTAAGAAAGGTTCTGTGCTTTCTGCCTTCTGCACACTACATTAAGCAATTCTCATAAAAACCAAAACATAATTCAAAATTAAATGTTTAACTCTAGTTTTAACCAGCATGTCAAATTTTGAATAAACTTTCTTATTAAATTAAAAACATGAACAAAAATGATGCCAACTCACCAACTGCGGATTGGGATGACCATGCCTTTCCCTTATATGAATGTCACAAATAACCTCAGCCGGAGCCTGTAGTTTCGGACAATGTGAAACATGTGCATGGACCTTTGAAATGACTCCCTTAAGTGCAACTTTTTTCACAACAGTCAAAGAAGGTTCACCCTTGACCTGAGATTCTTCTTCTTCAGCAGCAGTAGCAGCTTTAATCCTTTCTGTAGTTGCCTTCGCAGCCATAATAAGTGCTACAAGAGTTTTATTCAATTTATCAACATCGCCCGTAGTATTATTCAAATTTCTGAAGCCTTCAAGCATCTTTTTGGTTATACTTGCAACCACTGATGCTGCAGTAGCTTTATTAGTCTTGTTCATCCTTTTAGCCAAAAACATGGACAAAGTCTTTTCAGCCGTTCCAGCAGGAGCAATGCCGGAAATATTGTTATTAGATTCAGAAAGATTAGTAGAAGCTGGAGCAACAGGATTATTAGCAGAAAAAGATGTTTTAGAATTACTAGGAGCATATGGATTCTTGACACGAATAACTTTAATAAAGTTATTAGAAGCAGCAGCGTTATTTATAGTTTGTCCAGCGTCTTTTATTATTCCAGCGTTTAAAGTCTTATTAATAAGAGCGTCATTAGTTCCCAGGTAAATGAGGGAATCCCCATTCCCACTGTCAAAATCTGATGATGATAATACAGGCGAAGACAAAGGTGCTGCTGGCCCTGGTCCTAATAATCCTACAGATTGGCCTGCATTATTAT
>JAQGAA010000424.1:0-22964 GCA_034696425.1 Isotoma viridis
TCCTTGTAAAAACTTACTTTCACTAATTTGGCCTTTTTGGCACGGTTAGCATTTATAGTAGCTCTCTGGATGGGGATACCGATGTCAAAAACATCTTACGCAGTTCGCAAAGTTTGCAATTTCCAGAAGTATCAAGCTAGGATGAAAGTTTTAATATATACGACATGGCAATAACAATTTGATATTGGCATTGGCATCAGCAGCTTAATGTTATAAATTCTAATTTTACTTTCATAACAGTTCAGTCAATCGACACTGAGTTGGCAAATGTCACTCTAAAGTAGGAAGCATTAGGAAGTGATGAGTGGAGTTATTCAAGCAATTTAAGAAAATTAGAGGAAATCTTCCCTTTCCGCTGCAAAACAATTAGTTTAAGTTTAATTCCACGAGTTGAATGAAATGCGATGCTTAATTTTATGTCAGCATTTTGCTTACTTCTTATAATAACTTTTGTAAGCTTGGAGGAGCATCCAACGCCCACGTTGTATATTTGATATTTATTAGCGAGACTCTGAGTTTTGGGAAACAAATTATTAATATCCCACTATTCTGTGTAATCTCAAGAATTTCAATTGGGATTGAGCTGGCTGACGGCTGATATCATTAAATCGATTTTTGCACAGCATGGTACATGTATACTGTCTAGTCGGTAAGACTTTGGCACAATTTCTATATATGCAATTTTGTTATGCAAACTTGGATTAAACAATAGGGATGTATAACACAGTACATTTTTTCACCCAAAATTTCATTCAAAATTGAAAACTACTGTAGGTTAGAAGTTGAGTAATTGTAATTAAGATGATGGCTGGGAAACGAGGCTGTCACACCCATTAGGTCTAAATTTAGCATTTGTATATATCTCACTGTGTCTGCTTTCGGACGACGACGTTGTGATTTTCGCACAGCATGGGTGAACTGTCTACTATAATCCCGTTCTGACTGTGCCAGGGAGTGACACTACTAAAAACTTAAACTACTAGCCCAAATTCGTCTGTTGGGCTTATATCATTCTTATAAATGAAATGAAATGGAAATTGTCCAAAATGAAAAACATGGAGCTGTCTGGAAGTCACAAAAGGCAGCTTTTCTCCTCCAGTCTATGTGTCTTGGAGTCTTGTCCCATTCCATTGGTACCCGATGCTCTGTACACTGCCGGTCTTTCTTCTTGGTCCCATCCAACAGAATGGGTTTTAAATCTTCTCCTTTATTATAAAGATGTGCTCTGTAACATTGTAATAATATTATTATCTTTGTATTCATCCAAAGGCGTCAGGGCAATATATCTCTCGGAAGAAGGAGTACCTATAGGACCTTTCATATTGGTACTGTTTATAAACTATGGCATAAATTTAGATACTCTTATATGCGTAAAGATCTTATCTGTAAAATAATTGAAGACTTGACAAGTTTAATTAGATATAAGAGTTGAAATAAGGGCATCAGCGTTGAGTTCTTTGGTCAATTCATCAATCTCACGACGTCTCCTTACACTTATACTATACATTCTATACCGAGTCAATGGAAAGAAGTATCTATATGATGAATTGTGACACCTGACTAAAATTCTGTCCTTACGTTCTTAGATGTCAGTTCTACAGTTCTATACACTGGTGATGCATTTAAAAAGTGAAATCTATAACCTTCTTTATGAATAATTTCATACTTATATCAAATACTTTTACTTTAAATTTAATATGCATGTGTTCGTATTTCTCCTAGTAGCTGAAAAGAGACAAGAGGGCAATCATTATTCTTATAAGACCATATTGCACCCTTAGCTTTGTATAAGTATGTATGTCCTAGTAAGGGCAGTGTACCACCACTAACAGCTAAATACAACTATATAAGCTACCCTTAACTTAATATTGCATTATTTTGTAAGAATCTTCCACTAGTCGGAAGGAGTTAGTCGTTGTAAGTCTTAGCTTTTTGGTCTTCTACTCCCATTTTAATTCATTCCATTTTGAGAGAGCAAAAGGCACGTTGTCATCCTGATGTACATGGTTAGAATGAGAAACTTAGTTCCAAAAGCTGTAACACCCGTTACAAACGTTGCTAAGACTTAAAGTTACTTCACTGACTAAAACCTTCTTGTACTCTCAAGCTTCGTAAGTAGTAGCTATATATAGATAGAGATACAAACACAGATACAACTTATTGCTTGAAGACACTCCGACACAAACTTCTGCTTCATCTTAAAAGAGATGGACCATCCGACCGATGATGATGATGATGATTCTTGTAGATCCCTTCACATAGATATTTCCTTATGATGAAAAGTTTAGGCATTTTTAGTACACAGAGAGTCTCGCAAGAAAGTCCCGGTGTCTAACTGAATGTATGTATTTTTGCAATGTAATAATAATATTATATTATCATGATCAGAGTAGAGGAGTAAGTAGAAAGTGCTGGCGACCAAGTCGGTTGTCCTTGTCGTCCCCGTCGACGAAGACGACTTCTTTTAACTTTCCACACACAGAGAAAAGAGATTAGATTTCCTTGTTGTCTTCTCAATCTCCGTCCTTCTCTACGATTCTTTTGTCCTCCTGTCTTGTCTTCATCTCTTTCTCGGGAAAACAAAGAACCCCGGGCATTTTTCCGAGAGGAAATGGAAATTCTTCTGAATGCAAAGTAAAAGTAGGAAAAGTAAAAGCCCTCAGTAGGACTCCTTGACTATTCACTCTCTCTCTCTATCTGTAATTCTATCTATCTATCTATCTAGCTCTATTTCTGCTGTTGATTTACCGGTAAAGTTCTGAGGGCCCTTTTGTTTTTCATCTCTCTTAAGAAATATTACAAGGACTACTACTGAGCTAATTCCACAAGAGTTTAGTTTACTAGAGTGGTTTACTTCTAGACAGACAAAAAGACAAGACACAAGTTGTATTTGTAGAGTATCTACTACTAGGTTGAATAAACATATTATGCAAGTTAGATAAATTCAAATAATGTTTTGCTTTCTTACTTTATCCTAGATACAAAGTTACATAACAGTGATGATAATATTTGCTAAACAATTCTTTATTTTTATTCGGAATTTCAGACTCTGTCGGTACCTCTGCCATCGTTATTTCTCCCACGAAGATAAACCCAATGAGTACAACAATAGGCCCAGTTACAGCCACAAGCACAAGTACATCTACTACTACTGGTATCACTAGCAGAGCTTCAATTTCTACAAAGATTACTACAACAACTTCCAAGCCAAGACTTCCACCATTGCCCTCAGTATCCTCTTTGGTAAGAAGTCCTGGCTTTGACACTGTTATTAAAGTGATCGGGGGTAAAGATCGACCAAGCACTTCACCCTCAAGTTCTACAATGATTGGAGCAAAAGGCTCCCTTGTACTTGGAGGTGGTGGGGTCATCTCAGGGGATAATTCAACCCTTTTAGCAGGAGCAGGTCGGATTGATCTGTTAAATTCAACATTATCAACAAGTCCTTTCAGTACTCAAAATTGGACTGAGATAAGAGCGACATACAAGAGCAACGCGTTACTTCCTTGCCATGTCCGGAATTCTGGAGACGGAGTCACTGTAAGTCTAATTTCCATACTTCCTACAAGTTTACATAACATAGGTACTCTCAAGCCATATCGTTAACACTAATAATATTATTATTAAAAGTAGGTACTTATCAAATAACTACTTGCTACTACTACTACTTACTTTGCTAACAAAAACTACAAGGAAAAAGTTTTTAATAATAAGGTTAGATATACTTTTTACTCAAGACTAGCTTCACTGCCTAAAACTATGTATACAGATATCAGAAGAGAAAGCCACCCAACAGTGCAGCATTTGTTATTTAGGCGTAAAGAGATCGTAAAACTCATTAGTACTCACTTAAAAAGTTTTCATACTTAGGACATTTATGAAAGGTATCATGTCATTATATCTTCTACCATGATACTTTGATACTTTTGCTAACACTAAGCACACTATAAGTTATTATAAGTAGTTTGGTTGATGCTCTCTGTGTCTATAGCATAAAATGGTTACACTACACACACCTCTATGAACATGTATACTTTAAAGAAGAAAGGAAACTGGGTGACTTTCCTTGGTGAAATGGGTGTAATACATAATTTAGATAGACTTCTTAAATCATAAAACTATTCAAACTTTTCCCTTTTCCTTTAAGACAAGCCAAAGTTTTTCAGCCAGTTTAGTTCCCCTTTTGGCTTTTTCCCTTGCTATCCTTTAACTGGAAGTTGTAAACCCAAACGGGTTGTTGAATTTGGGTTTTTTCATATGGTACTCACATGTACGAGCTCATCT
Source organism: Isotoma viridis (assembly GCA_034696425.1). NCBI lineage: Eukaryota > Metazoa > Arthropoda > Collembola > Entomobryomorpha > Isotomidae > Isotoma > Isotoma viridis. The sequence continues at coordinate 4,285 of JAQGAA010000424.1, forward strand.
TGCATGCAGTCCAAGACTTTCTCCGTGATGGCGAGAGGGTTTCTGTATGGTAGTAGTGGTGGTGGTGGGGGTGCTTTTCTCAACTTATATTATGAGCATAAGTGGTCTCTTTTCAAATGGGAAAAATCTGTAATAAATTATGAAGATCTTGATAATTTTTCAAAGCCTAAGTGCGTGCTTTCTGACATCTGTACTGCCGTTGGTTATTATTTTTTTGTAGAAGGGGCCTTAGTGCTTACTAGTAGTTAGTACTTCAAGACTTTTACTTGGGACTTGGTTATGATTTTATAAAAGTTTATATCACAAGGAAGTTACCCAAGTTTGTATATTATGTACTTTTAATAGGGAATCTGAGCTTGGTATTACATTACATTGGCAGTAGAAAATAATAAGAACTCTTATCAACCCTGGTAGCCTCTTCGGAGGAGATTGTCTTTATGTATATAAGAGTTATTACATTACAACATTACAACTGGGTTTGAGCAAGAGGCAAAGGTAAAAGAATAATGAGAGCTGCCAGGAAACTGCAATAAAAATGCCAGACTGGACCATTCAGACATTCAGAGGGGAACAAGTGCCCATACTCATTGCATTATTACTACGGAATAGGAACTTACACTATCTGTAATACATAAAGGATTCACTAACTGAGATTTCATACTGTTGGGATTTTATTACAACGTTTCAAATGTAATTTGAAACAATATTGAGATTTATGACTATAGAATTAATTTTCGGTTATGAATTTCAAGTAAGTAGCAGTGCAGTGGGATTATTGTAATATTAGTTTGGCTGGATAAAACTGATAGGGAATTGGTTTCGGATGAAGTACAGATTTAATCTAGGTTAAAACAGTTTATCCGAGGTCATTTAAAACATGAAATATTTCTCGTTGTCATTTTATTGCACTTTAAAAATCTAAAAAAAAGTAGTCCTTTCATAAGACTAGACCAAGAGTCTTCAAAAATGAGTGAAAAAAGGACTTCTGCATAAAACTCTTGCAGCTAGTGGATACTGAAGACTCTTAACCTACGTCCATCCAGACCAGAGAATGGACCAGATTGACACGAGTAGCACGAGTATACATGTCAACTTTCACTCCATTCCAAGGCCCTACTATTTTCTAAAACGGCAAAAGCATTTTCCATAGATTGCAAGATGTTCCACGTCTTCCTCTCTTCATCATCATTGTCAACAATCACATTGCATTTCCCATTTGAAAAACATCTATTGAATGGGACTCTAGAGATAGATGAGAGACCTTGTGATGTTCGATTGAGTTTGATGTTGACAAAAATGAGTGGAAATTGTAAAAAAAGATCGACACATACATAACATACTCATCAAATCACAAACCCTTATATAAAAATGTCCCTTCTGCCTTACACTTCCTTTCATTACACAAACATTGTCCAACCCCCTCACTTTTATACTCTTAAAAAATCCAACGTTTCGAAGCAATAAGTAAACGCCCTGGGGCTCATGGCTGCCAATATATAGGACATTTCAATGATGATGTACAAACTCTAATATAATTTTCTCTATGAAAAATCCAATCCTAACCAAACTTTCCCAGTGAACTCAACTGTTATTGCCAGCGAGGTGGTAATAGTAGTTGTAGTTATTGCCAGAATCAGAGGATGTAGTTATATCTAAAGAGAAAACTAGATACTGATGGCCCAAAGAGATGTTGAATGTCAAGGAATTTATTTATGTCTGTGTGAATCCAAGTAAAGAAGAATATGATAGTGATAGGTTGTATATGCGTGTGTGAAGCATCAGCAGTCAGTAGTAGTAGAGATGTGATAGCTCAATTCATTGGTGAAAAGGAAATTCCAAAAATTTGTGGATGGATGGAAGGGGAATTCACCAGGTGTAAAAATTCACGAGGCGAAAAAGGAAATCGAATTCGGATGAAGAAATGAAATGGGAAAATCTAACATTTTTTTCTGTGCTTTCTCCTTAAACTTGCCTTACATTCTGCTTTCCTTTTTTCAAATCAAATCAATCTTAGACGTACTCTGTATTTATGTAAGATGTATGATCTACTAGAGAAAAAACTAGTTTCAACTAGCAGGAATATCAATATAATACGAACCTTGCAAAAATTTCATTTGATTACAGTATATACACACAAGTAGGTGTACCCACTATCATCGTCAGGATGTGTTATTCGCACAGGAAGCGAAATATGAGAGTATAGTTGTACCATGAGATGTTGTTCTGTATTTGAATCAAGGTAGTACTTACCTTTTTAACCATGTCATCATATCATCTTCCAAGTCCATCGAAGCAGTAAGTAAGATTGAAGGGTTGAGAGTTGACGATGTCTTTTTTTTCAACGCATAACATAACATCATCATCACTATCTTAGTATCACCGAGAAACATTCAATCCAACCTCTTCAGAAATTACTCTCATGGTTATCATCTGGGTTCATTCAGAAACATCCAGTATTTATTTTGAAAAATCTTTCAATATTTAAAACAAGTTGACAAATTCAGTCAGGGAATAGTCAAACTTATTTTGTATATCAAAATGCTGTGCCTTTGAGGGAAAAAAGAACAAAAATAATCTTTTAATATGCATTTAAATCGCTTTCAGTACTTAAATCATTTAAACGAAATATAACATTTATTTTATGAACAAATGTCAAATACATCTCGAGGTATCTTCATGGCTGACTATCATGACACATTAAAACGGTATCGGCATTGGCATGATCATCATCTTCCTAGTTTTTTTGTATCGTATCCCATCACCATAATATTATGTATTTTATGTAGAAAGTTATTTTTCAAAAAATCTGAATCCAATGATGTCTTACATTATTAAATGCAAAAGGGAAAACTCTAGAGTAAATATTATTACATCGACTACGCCAGATACTTGGTAATATCCAGGCTGTGTTCTCAACTACCAAGTATCTAGGTGAAAATTCATGCAAAATAAATTACACAAGATGGATCATATACTTTCTTCGAAATTATTTTGATAATAATAATACACTAAAAAATTTTTATAGCAAAACACATCACAACCATTATAATTTTTCCTCTGTCACTGAGTCCAATTAATCTAAACTTTTCACAAAGTAATTGCCCATGATTAGCCAACTTCTGTAAATTGTTGGAAAATACAAGAACTTTTTTGGACTCATTTCACTCAATCCTCATTATAATTGATCTCACACAGGTAGGATTAAACGAAGCTAATCTTACATATAAAGTATAAGCCAAAAATAATTGGATGAAAAAAAAACATTACTCATCTAACCATGCTATTTATTTTTCATAGTAGAAATATATATTTCATACTGTTGGTTGAAAATCTAATTTGTTAGTGGTTACTACTATGGAGGGGAAAATTTGCCAAGGCTTTCGCCCTCATGATAAGTAGGGTATTGATGGATTTAATAAAGTTTATACGAAAGAGTTGACCGAATATGAGATTATTCCTTTTTAGACAGGTTGACAACAACATGACATGTCTTGTCCTGAGTCATTTTGTTATTATTAGAATGTGATACCTACATACTTTGGTACAGATAGATATTTTTCTATCACTAAACCCAAATGCTCATACTTGATGTAACTTCATCTGAATGATGTGTGTGCTACTATTGTCACTGCTGCGACCAGGCAAGATTATATAACAAACCAGTTTTACTAGTAGTATTTTAATACCTTCATACTCATATTATTATTATTCTTATGTTATATTATATGTATCAAATAGAAAGTGAGCTGACAAACAGGAGGCAATATCCGGAGAGACCACTCTCCCAATTTCCTTTCTTCTCTTCCCATGATTTCCTAAATCCATACAAACGATACACAACAGACGTGTCCGTCCTTTTCATTTCTATAAGAATGTTTCTAAATGTATAAAATAATATTATATTGAAATATGCCTACTAGGAATATTCTATAAATCTGGAGACAAAATCGAGTGGATGATGGAATATAGACTTTTTTTGGAAATGTGAATAAAAGAGCGTTTCATATACTATGATGGTACAAGTTGGAAAAAATCTTGTCTGGTTAGGTTGGTCCCACCTGATATTCCAGCTGACCCTTTAATCTGGTGGTAAAGGCGACCAGACCATGGGCTTTAAGTCCTAACTTAAAAATTGTCACAGGATTTATGAGATGTGTGTCTCCTATTTGATATACATTTTGATTTTGACTCTGTCCTTCCAAATCCACTAGAGTACTTTAGTACTTTCTTCCTCCCTATCTATATTATTTGAAAGTGACTAGAAGATTGAGGGACATTTTGTACACATCAACTTTTTTTTCTCTTCAATAATCTCGAAAGACCCATTTGTTTGCCACTACACTGCATACATACTTCAAACTTGTCCATCTTTCTATAAATATTGGGATTGGTACTTCTGATGGCCATTGCTTCAGAAGTGAAAGTCCGATAAGCTAAAGATTTACTTTTTTTCTGTAAGCTCAAACGAAAAAATGTCTACAAGGAGAAAAGAAATCTTGAAAATGTGAATGGCAAGGAAGAAGGAGAGTAAAATGATGAAAAAGTGTGAAATTGTTCAGATTCAGGAAGGACTGACTCTCTAGAAATATAAGGGAACGGGTGGTTAGAGACTAGGAACAAACGAGACGTCGTAAATTCCTCTTCTGTTCTGTTCAAGTCGAGTGGATTTCAAAATATAAAAAATGTAGAATGCAAGATGTTTGGAGTCATATGGGTGGTAGTAATGTATAACAGCTGTCACCATGACCAATCATCAACACTGCCAACACCTATCTCATCTTTTCATCTGGGTCCTTCCCGAACTTTCCCTTTCTTCTTTTTTCCTATGTTATTATTTCCAACTTTGTATTAAGCTACGTGATGATATATTATTCTAAGCCCTATATGGTTGTGTCACCCTACACAACCAAGTTAAATCTTTAAGCATTGCCTTGAACTTTGTGCCCAACTTCGCAGCACAAACTTGATTTCTGTTTAAAAAGAGTATGTAGGTGTACAGCCATTCTTTCATCGCTATGCATCATGTTGTGTTAACTATTAAAGTCACTTTCAACAACTTAAACATCAAATATGCGATTAAATAATAAAATTCTCCAGCTCCCATCATATCCGTGTCACTCAGCTCAAGAGATAAAACACCACTATATATTTCACATTTGATGTTCCACATACATGATTCATAGAAGCTGTTTGGATAACCTTCATTCAAGTTGTAAATCTTGGAAACAAGAGCAGATACTAGTTCTATATAATATCATCATGTCACTTACTCACATGTAGAAAATATACGCATCCGGAATTCAATAGTATCTGTAATGTACACCCACAGTCAGCTTGGTCTGACATAGGTTCTAGGAAGTCATTTAAAATCCCCAAAAGTCCAATCAAGTTTACTAAGGCGAATCTGATTGAAACGAAATCCTCGCACATAGTAGTAGTGGTAGTATTAGTTGTAGTAATGGCACTAGTCCGTGTTTAACTACATCTGACTTTTCTCAATGAGATAAAATTCCAATACATTTATTTCTAAACCAAGAACTAAACATTACTCTAGGCCAAGGCCGATTGAATGAATGCATCGTAGAAAGCAGAAAGGCTTGTCCTATTCAGAGATTAGATGTTAACTTTCACCCCGTCCTTTTCCCAAAAAATTATTATTATGAGCTACTACTACTTCCTTTTGAAACTACTTTTGGTCTATTTATATTCAGATTTGAGATTAAGCCACAAAACTAAATTTACATGTCATGCTAGTGTCATGGTCTCGTACATGAAATAAGTTGGGTTTAAAAAAATCAAAATCATTAGAATTTTATTTTTTCTTTGGCATTGGCAATGTAAAGAAAAGTCTCCTAAGTTTTTCTTTGAATTTAAAGAATTTCCTTCAAGTCGAGTTATTTCCTCATACAATGCACAATGAAGAAGAAGTTCTTCGTACGTCAACAACAAATACAACTTTATATACAGATCTGATATATTTGATACTATATGAACATGAACTTTATAGCCCTCTAATAATGGATTATGCATGTATACAAGTATTCTCGAAGGCAATCACTTGCCAAAGAAAGAAGTATTATTGAAGAGTTTTTCGTTTTGTATTTTCAGTATTATGGGATATTTTTTGGCACTGATGATGTATGTTGGGCAGGTTACTTCGTAACAAAAGGTCAAATTTTCGGTAAAGGACGTTAGTAGGTCAAAGCATTGTGTTTTGTATGAACTACTTATTTATTATTTTCGAGGTTGAATAAAATACAGATTGACAAATCTCTTGTAATACACAATAGCCCAAAAAACCCTGTGGGAGTTGATGGAAAAGCTATCCTTTTTTTCTAAAACACTGGAATTGTTCGACATTTGAAGATATTCATGTATTCCAAAGTACTAAAATATATAGGTATACATTTTATTGCAAACTGTGAATTTACAAGAGGCTTAAAAATAGGTGTTAATTCAACCAGTCAAAATACAGTAAATTGAGCATATTTAAAAAAAAGGTTTTTTGAAATTTCCTTAATGACTTCCAATGATCAATACTGCGCTTATTTGTAAGAAATGGATACAATATTTCTACACTAAAAGTCAAAAACTTATTTTTCCAATGTATAAAATTCAATTTGTTATAATTAGGTACACATGAAAAGAATGAGAAGTAATAATTGCGAGATTCTTTGAATATTATGGCTTTTGTATGTCAGTTTATTCACTATACATTATGTTAAGCTGTATATACTTATCATTATGTCTTGGCCTAGAACGTATCAAAACACTCACAATCATTCTTGACACTACTATTTACTACATTTTTTCTATCATAGTTGTTGATGTTTTTAGTGCAGCAGTTCACACTTTTAGTTGCTTTAGTCATATATTCTACAAGCAGTATCTCAACATTACATTCAGCGATTTAGCATTCTTTTCATGAAAAAGTGGAACCACGACGAGTACTACTTTCACTCTGGTCTATTTGCTACCTCGTATTACTTTAGTTCTCACAAACTTTGTATATAATTTCACAAATTTTTTCAGCCCTTGTCAACAAAGTAAGAGTAATACTACGTTGAACTTGACATATATCAAGTTTCAAGTGCTGAAATAAATGCAAATTAGCTTGCTCTTGGTGCTCAGACAAGAGCCAGCAGGGCATTAATATCATGAAACATCATTACAGTAGTTAACAGCTCGGCTTAACCCTTTAAAAAGCACATGTCGTTGTTTATGGCCGATCCCGCAACCAAAAAGTGGCGAACAATAATAATGATGAAGAAGGAGAGTAATAACAGCAATAATAATTCTTATGCAATAATAATATAATGACAATAAGCCCCATGATAATGTCCTATATCAAAAGTAAAAAAGCGAGTCTACAATAAGAAGGGATCATTCTCTCAAGAATAGCTCATTTCCACCATTAAATTTGATGAGACTCTCTCGCCTCCTCCTACTTGCCTTCCTTTTTTCTTTCCACTCTACACATTTTTTGCCCAGCCTTCTCACTAGCTTCAAATTTAACTTTGGAACTTTCATCGCTCCTGACTTTTTTGCAAAAATACAAAGGAACTTTAACTCTCACTCTCTCCTTTTGGGGTGATTATAGTTATTATGAGAAATGATTGGCACGTGACAGATAGACTGTGTTATTATCTTATTGCTTAAAAGTGCTTTCCCTTTTATTCAAAGCATACCACCACAGCAGTATTTCAAACGGAGTAAATTAAATGCACTCAGCATCAGCAAACCAGTTGGTGTTATTTGTATGGAGAAATAAATTATGACAGATGTAATTTAGCATTTTTTACAACGGGAAATAAAAAGAAATATGTTTTTTCCGTTATGGCTTTAATCTATTAAATATTCACAGAATGTTTTTACATTTTTCAAAAAAGAATTATTGTGTAGAAAAAGTTCGATAACTTTTAACAATAAAAGAAAATTATGATGAGTAATTTATTGTCCACTATAATTTTCAATTTTGTCTTAATTCACAAACACAAAAGAGTATTGAATACTAACAATAAGTCAGATTTAATAAAAACATAAACCTAAAATTACAGCAATTTGAATTGTTTATTTATTCAGGTCTCTTGGATCCGAAGGAAAGATTATCATCTTCTAACCGTGGGGCTTCAAACGTACTCAAGTGATGATAGATTTCAAGCCATCCACACTCAGAGTCCTGATGTAAGTTTGTCTAAATTTTTTACTTTCTCAACATTTTACCAACTCTACCTTTCTATTCAAATACAACCCAAACCACTGTCCTATGTGACCTGTATATGTTTACTTTCTGTCATGACATGTCCCCAGACGTAATCATTAATCATCCATCATAAAGACATAAAAAAGTTGCCTTTGAAGCAACTGCAATCAGTCAACGAGCATGAGATATATAGCAAATGCATTGCCAGCCGTCAAGCCATAACGGAATCCTTTACTTGCATAATATAATGATATTTCAAGAAAAAGGAGAAAGAACACAAATTATACCTTGCTCACATTCCCAGTGGGATCTAATACCCATGCTACTGCTGGTTCAACTTACTTTAAAAACTACCCTGCTCAAGTGTTGTAAGATCTTTCACCTCTTAAGTCTTTCCAATTTCATTACACATTATAAAAAGAAGTAAGAGAAATGAAAAAAAGCTCAAATCTTTTTTATATTTTATAGCAACTAATCCTTTACGTTTATTTATTCAAACGCCGTCTGAAATCTTGAAAAAAGTCTTTGGTGTATATACTGTTACCGTTTTTTAAATGTATATATCAAGTGTTCTGTGAAGTTTTCAAGACACTGAAACTTTTTTTCAAAAGTCTTTGGCCAGGTTAGGGCTGGAATTACACTAGACCATATACAAGCAAGGTATTTATATAAGTAGTTAAGTCGTCCTTCTCTGCTGCCTACACGCAAAGGACTAAAAAAATTCGGGAGATGTAAAACGAGTCAAACTTTGAACATATAGCGAATGCAAATCTTGAACCAGTTGCAGCAATTGATCTTGAAAAATGATTAAATACAAAGCCTATCCAGAGTTACCTACATCTAATGAAAGCCACATAAGACAAAAAGCTCAAAACTTTTGGAACCTTGAATATTAATTAATGTTCTTAACCTATTCTAGTTTATTGTATGTTGTGAACATTTAGACAACTAAAACCCGTAGTTTATGAATAACTAACCCGTATAGTATGCGAGCAGATTATGGTCACGCAAATTACCACGAGAACTAATGGTTACGATACCACTCGTCATTTAGATATGTATTCCAATTTAAAATAAAATAGGCTTTTTTCTAAAGAAAATCTTTAAAGTTTAAGAGAATAAAGAGCCATGAGCCTAACCAAGCGTAGCAGGCTTTACAAAGCAAACTTGAATTAAAAAGATTACTAGACTTAGGATTAGATTTTTTTTTTCAAAATTTCTAGCAACAATTTTTCTTAACAAATAGTTAGAACTGTCAGCTTTCATTTTGCTTTAGGTAACCCTAAGGAATTATTTGAACACTGCTGAGACTAATCTTGAGTCTGAGATTTTGTATCCCTTAGTATGACTCATTTGCACTCCCTAAGAAAAAGTCATTCAACTTTTTTTCAATGTTTTAAGAAAACTATTCATTCATTTACTCTTACTTGGGGTTTTTAGACAGAATACATTTTTCAATCCTACGCGACGGATAGGATTTAGGATTACGAGACTAGAGTAGGTGTGGCTTGTCTGATTTCTTACAAAGACAAACTAAACATAGGAATCGAGTGTGCGTGTGGTGTAGTATGACGAGAGCGTATACTGAAGTCTCAAAGTTGAAAGACTATTTTGATAAGATAATTGACCAGAATTAAAATTCAATCAGAACTTGTCTCCAAAAGAGAAAAGGGCTGGATGGAAGAAGATGAAATGAATTCATTCAAACCGAACCGGAACCCTCGGTTCGATATTCCCTGGGTCGATTATGTATGAACTCAAGCAAGACAAGGAAGTTTCCATCCATCGAATCATTCTCATTAGAGGATTTCATTAGTTAAGTTACTTCGGTTGCACTTTGCACTGTTAGTCAAGATTCTCAAAACCTAAAGGCACCCAGTATACATAAGGAATATAGTTTTAGACAAAATGAAGAAGAACTCTGGAAAAAGTCATAAAGACTCTTACACAAGACTTTGCAAGGAAGTTTGCTTGATTCAGTACGAAGACTTCACTTACTCGAGCAGTATTGATGGGAAAGAGAAATTTAATAGAGTTTATGCAGATGGGATTTCTCATTAACAACAGGAAGATAGTAGAAGGAAGATTTTGAGTTGTAATTATATAACAAGCCGAGTCGTATAAGTAAGTTGTGATGTGATGAATGTATGCGGGGATTTGAACATTTTAACTTTGTATTACATTCAAAATAATATCAGCATAATCGAATTCGAAGTAGTTCCACTTGCTCAACCCCATACTGCTGTCTACGTTTGGTTCAAAATAGTACAAACTTGATGTAATAGTAGTAGTCTTCCATATAAAATGTAAAGTAAACTAGAGCAAAAACAAATAATAATAAGTTGAGTTTCTAACTTCCAAACCATTTTGAATAAGACGCTAGCGGTTGTTGGTCTGACTACTTCTAGTTTTGGTAACACCAACAAAACGGGTTGTCTGTCAGGTCAATTCAGTAGTTGAACTTGGAAGAGAATTTGGTTAGATTTCCTTTGCTTGTAAGGCTAGAGTGTAAATTAAGTGTGACATGGATGGAATTAGGGGAAAGTGAAGTTGACTTGTCTCTATTTGTGAGCATTCAACATTTGTTAAGTCAACAGGGGCAAAAAGTTAAGAGGAATTTGAGTCAAGTTAGATATGCACTATCCAACCCAGGCCAAACCGGTAATAGTAGTAGTAGTAACAACTGCTGCTTCTGCTTTCACCAATAATACCCATACTACTCGTCTACTTTCCTTCAGCATTTCTTTCGTTTAAATGAATTCAAAAGTGGACTATCTGCTTTTACCTTATATATATACTACTGCTGCTGGTGGTTCGGCTTATGTTATGTTTTAAGACTAGTTATGCTCAATGGATATGGATAAACTATGCAAAATCTGAGAGAAAGTATGGATACAGATCTGGAACAAGGTCCAGATTTTAGTTGTCTCTGGTGAGCAGTTGGAATGCCTCTAGTTCCTGAATGCTAACAACCAACTTGCTACGCATAAAATCCACAAGAACTAAATACTAAATTTTAGCCATGAACCAGTAATACTCTACATATGGATGAATTTAGCAAGTGGTACCAGCAGCCATGCACGGTTATGGGTTCTGTTTGCAAACTCGTACGTTAAATCAGTATGAATATACATATTATAGAGTTCTCCCTTCTATACAATGAACATTTTAGATATTGATAATAAAGCGCTTTATAATATAGCCTTCCGGTTGATAGTGTGAATCAGCATCAGATATCAACATCAACCAAGGAACAATACTGAAGAGAGACCTCGAACTCAGTATAGTTTGTTTGTATGGTGCTTCCCAAGCTGGGAAGTAAAACACATTCGTAATTAGCTTCCACTTTCTTGATGAAAGCACCCAAAGGTACTAAACAGGGCTTTTGAAATGGTTGGTATTATATCTACATAATAATGTTATTGACTTGGCTAGTCATTCTGTTCTGAATTCGTCCCGGTGCAGTCAACCAGCGTACAGTATTTTGATGATAACTTACAAGAGGCTACACCAGCCTGTGTTATCTTATATATGCCCAATGTAATACAATTACCCGTTGAATATCATTATTATTACTATGATGTACTCTCCATGCCTCCTTGCTTATTTGATTTACTTTAGGTGAAGGATGTTGATGTAGATGTAATCATAGACCGTATCGTATAACCGGTAACAATGCAAACCGTGTTCTATATAGGAAGTCGGGCAAGGTTCGGGATTTTATATTGTGGCTTCGGTGATATCAAGAGTTCCCCATAAGGCTCAGGAATCAAGTTGATATAAGGTGTCTCCTTTTCCTTTCCATATTTGCTAAATGCTCTTCTATTTAGCTTGAGTATAGTCATTGTCGTAAGTTGATTTGGTAGTATTGCTGTTGCTTGCTGCTGTGTTGGTGCTTTATATTATTAGAACCGTAGTAATAGTAGTAGTCTGTCTAAGCAAACAAACGTACTTTTCTTTTGCTGCTTAGCTGCCTCAGGCTTGGTGAAAACTCTTTCAAAGACTAAAGATAGAAAGAGGAAATTCGAGATCCTAGACTGAAGTCTATCTTGTTGGAAGACTTGGAATGAAACAAGAACTTTATTGGAAGGCCAAGTATTTCATTTAGCTCGTGGTGGTCGGTTGGCTGATTTGCTTAGAGTATAATAATAATGCTAGTGAGTAAGTAGGCAATGCTGGATGTATTAGTACCAATATAGTGTGGCTATTGGGGCTTTTGCTTATCTAAGGTTCTTACATTTCTCTAAATACGAATATACAAACCAAAACTCAAAGCAAAAAGGACTTAGCTGATCATACCTATTCTCGAAGCTAAGCTGACTGAACCGGTACACCCAACCCAAGTCAACCTTACGTAAAATCTACAAAGACTAGACAAACTACTTGGTAGTGTTGTTGAAGAAAGCAATTCAAGAGTGAAAGTGTGATGGTGAAACAAACAAAAGAGCAACAGAGAATGGGCGAGCATTCATTTGTAATAATCCCTTTGCTACACCACACACATACACACAATACCATTATCTATTTTAAAGACCAAGTGCCATTGTGTGTAGTGGTGGTCTAGTCTAGTATGAAGTTTATAATGACTTTCATTAAAACGCTTTAGACGCAACATTTAGATTGAGCTTCTTCTTGTGCTTACGGCACTCTTATTTTTGTTTTTAGTTTGTTGTACCAGACACAAAGAAAGTATAACAAGAGACATTCCAAGAAATCTCGTACACAAAAAACTAAGTAGCACTTTAAAATTTGAAATGAAACCGTTCTTTAGCAGTAAGGTCAGGATTGTGAAATTAGCTTGAGTTGTGTTTCCCTTCGGGAAAGGCCGCAACATTTCTTAGACTTAGATGTAGTTAAATAATGACCAAGATGTCTTTCTAAATTACTAAAGGCCAAGCAGAATCTTCTTTCTTATTGTAGGTAATGTTAACCCCAAAGCCAAGGAAAAGCAGCTTGGCTAACTTTCAGCTAGTTTTAAAAACTTTGCTTTCCTCATGCAATAAACCCGTACAGACTTACAAGCTGGAAAAGCTCACAAGCTAAAATTGTTTTCGTTTAGCCAAGTCAACGGATAAAATTAATGAGAGTGCCAAAAGGAACTCTTACTTTATGAAAATATGGACCAGTTAAGCTTTTAACACGGACACCACCATCCCTTGAAGCAAGAATAGGATGGTTAGATAGAAACTTCACTAATATTACTTTCTCAACCGTTTTGATATCATATATCGTATCAGTGTAAGCTTTTCCACCCAACTAGCCAACATGATCACAAGACTCCACTACTACTGACTATAATCGGGAATCCTGTTCATGCAACTTATTTTCCACACTAATAGAAACAACTGAAAAAGTCAACTTTTCCTAAGTATGTGTGTGTGTATGGAAGATATAATGGAATGTAATATTATTATATTGGGTATCTCAAAGGAAGTTTTTTTAGCCAAAGAACTAAAGACACTAAATGGCTTTTAGTGTTTTAAGTGGAACGGCGACTTAGGAGAAACAGAGTTACAAAATCTCCGCAGGTTTTCCCTTCTTTCTTTATACATACGTGGCATGAATTTAGTGCCCTAATCTTGTTGTTTGGGTCAAAAAGCCTACGAGAGTTGCACAGTGTCGAAAATTGACTTGGCATGACTAGCTCGTTTTTTTCAAACACGTCATGAAATATTATAAGACAGGTAGACTAACACTTGAAATAACAATTGTGTAAAAACGCTTGTAAAAATACTGACCAAGTTTTTAAAAAAATAAGAAGAACCAGAATGTACTCAGATTCTTTCTTGTTATCTCATTGTATAATATCCCTGCAGCGTTTACAAAGGAGGTAGATCAGAAATCGCAAAATGTACGCTATGAGCTCATAAGATTTCATGTAGATTGGAGAAAATGATTTGGATTTGGGCCTTGAAGGTTTTAGGTCACGGACCAAATTTAACTGTATACTGATACTAGCGTTTTTCAATATAAAGCTATTTGACTAACTGCACCCGAGCACTTAATGCAGCTGTGCAGCTCTTAAAGTATCAATGTGTTTATATGCCACCGAAGTACATGTGCAAGGTCTTACCGTAGTTTTGCAATTTACTGACGTGTAAATCATTTCATTGGAGTCTGTAGACAAAAATATACATTCGAAATAAAATAAAATAAAGTAAAATCCATTCGAAATAAGGAAAATGCACGTTATTAGAAAAAATGTAAGCACCTGAACAAATAGGCTTTTCATCTTGTATATGCACGTGCCATACACCTATACAGGACCAAAAGTCTTTTTATAACTTCAATGAATCAGTATCAAAAGCTACAAATCTTATCAAAACTGTCACATACCACAAAGTCAATAAACTCCGAAGTAGTTGTGTAAATCTGACCTGGTTGCAGTTTCTTTTGTCATTTTCACTTACATAGTGGTAGTTTACTTTTGTACTCTGTCCTTGGGTACCAGATGTTTTTTAAAGAACAGCTGCATTCAGCTTTTGACAAACACTTCCTAGATCTTATTTCGAATATGAGCTGACTTTCTTGAGTTAAGACCTGGTTTTGACGAATTATTGAACAATTGACAAATGCATCTCAAGCAAAATCTCGATTTTAGATTTCTTGATAAATTTTACCAGTGGAAGCCCAAAAGTGAAAGTAAGTTCTATTCTGTTTAAGTATTGTGTACGATGTACCAATTGTCAAACAAATCTAGGTTCATTCATTTCAAATAAAACTTTTCAGTAGGTATCTGATCCAGAATTCTAGATAAATAGATGGATTTTGTCCACTTGGAGTTAAAGTGTTTTCTTCTGACCAGATACAACTCACCCACGTGTACTTCCGAATTGTAGTTGCACAAGTACAGTGTGATTTGTATCTACTTCAAGGTTCATAAAACGGTCGTCATGATCATGATCAGCTAGAATGGGAGAAAGTAAAGAGAAAGTAGGAAACCAAACAGGACAGACATGCCAGCCTTGTGTCTCTCTCAGTCAAATTTTATTAGCCCATTTGTGACGGACATTTACTCCCTTCCTTTCAACTTCCAATATCTAGTATTCCACGTACATTTATTCTAACAAAAACCGGCTAATAATCCCCCATCGGGGATAATTACTTTTAAACACCTCTTTTAACAGTACATATGAGACATTACAAACTATTCCATGGGGACTAACTTGCAATATTACAGTATGTAAGGTAACGTGTAGCTCACGTCCCTCTGCTGATGCCAGATGTAGTCCACATAGCTTTTAATGCAATTCCCGACTCGTAGTATTTTGATTTTATTTTATTTCCCCTATAAACAAACCTGCTTTTCAAAACAGTTGACAGTAAATATTTATTCTTTGTCTAATACAGTATAGTACAGTGTGCAAACTGCAAACTACTTTCGATGCTTTCCTTTATCCATTTTTTTTAGAATTTTATTTCTTTTCAAACAGCTCTATCACAATCCACTTTATTATTATTGCTTCAATTCATACTCCCATTCATAGTCACATTCAATTACATAAACAAAAATAGTAAAAACCAATGTTCTTGACAGTCAGTGCATTTATTTAAAAATAGGTTCAATAATTTGATCAATTTTTTCCAAAACCTTTGCATCCTGAAGTAAAAATATGTCAAAGTATCCCTTATCCGATGAAAAATCAGCTGAGACAGAAAAAAGACAAACCGAAACATCAGATAAAAGCTACAATCATAAAAGATTCTGGTGGACACTCATTCTATTCTAGCATCAAATGTATTATATAGGCCAGCATACCAATACCACCACCACCAATTGTGTCACATCACCACCACCATCACCGCCATCCTGGTTTTTGTTTCTTACCCTCAAAATGGCCCACTTAGGTACATCCCAATCTGAAATCCAAAATCTAAAGGTTACTTTAAGTCGGAAATCGGTCGTTAGATCCTCCAGATTTGCTTTTCCTGCGATTCAACTCATGTCCTTTTTTCAAGATTATGTTTATCTTCTTTGTACCATTACTAGAGGAAAAGTGCTGCTGATTCTCTTTATTATAAAAACCGTGGTGGTTGGTTGCAAAGATGCAATAACTAGGCTACATCATCATGGTGCATAGTTAGATACTTACATTTAAGGCAGATCGGATAGCAAAATCTCGTATTACACCATAAAGCAATCCTACCTTATTTCGTCAGTATGACTTCTTATAAAAAAGAGGTATACCCTTCGGCAAAATCTTTCTAAGTTACCATCCTAAGGATCTCGATTTTCAAAAAATTCAGTGTATTTAAGTCCATCGCTCCCAAGTCAACTTTCAAGTCTCAGATTTCTTCAGCCTAAGATTTTTTTTACCCTTTAACTACACTTTATAATGTCATTCCCTTGTGAATACGCTTCCACTCTTTATCTTTATACAAGTGTGTGTGTTATTTTGGATTTCTTAGACTCACAGTTTCTTACATTTTTTTACAACTGAAGACGGGATTTTTCAAAAGAAGCTGTAATTTTTCTTCGAAGTGACAATTCTTCTGTTGTCTGGTTTGAATGGAAGGGAAGTGTACAAAGTAAATCCCATAGTGGCAGAGAAGTATTTTGTCCTTGGTGATTGAAGTGAAAGCTTGGTAATATTTGAGCTGGAAATGAAAGCTGTGTCGACTCCATCCAAACCATCACAACCATACACTATGTTTGAATAGTACCACTATGATTTTTACTTTTAAAATAAGTGAATATCCCTTATAATACATGCATTGCATAACAAAATATACCTAGCTATTATAAGCAATAATGTACAAACTTATAAACTTTCCTTTTAATCATATGCAAGAAGATGAGTAGAAATTCCGATATCCTATTCCACCCTGTCTATCATATTATCCTTAATGCTGCTCCTGCCACTATCACTATTGCCTGGGCTTCTTGAGAGCTTTTTATAAACTCCTTCAAAGCCATTTTTATCAAAAGGGCTTTTAATAACTCCAATATTCTTTGGTTTGGTGAAGAAGCTGTTTTTATGAAAAAAAACTTAACGTTTTTTGTATCGACTCTCTCTCTACTCTTTCTCCGTATAATATACTTTGAAGTTTGTATACAAGGAGATGTTATTTGTTAGTATGAAAAAATATTTCAAAATAAATAATATATCAGGGGATATTTATTATTTAGTATGCGTAGTAAAGCCCAATACTTCCCTTCATCCCCATCATTTCCTCTATGTATTATTGAGAACCGCTTTCTTTAGCAATTTATTATTCCAAAATGCGTGGATAAGTAGATCCTTGTGGATTTATATACCCAGAGAGAAGTGCATTATATATATCATCACTATTAGAAGTTTATATACTTTACAAATACGCATAAATTGCATTGTCATTTCCCTTTTTCAGGGTTGAGTTTTTTAGAATAAAAAACTAAACTGTTTCTGAACCAATGCATGAGGCATGTGTAGGAAACAATTACTTGGATATATGATAGGACAAAACTATAAGGTTCCATTCATAAACAATGTGAATTGAATGTTAAATATATTGGGCTATTCTAAAAATTATAAGGGTGGAAAAAACCCTTGCGTACTTCTACCACCCATATCCTATTCTGTCGTACAACTAACTACAGTCTAAAAAATAAAAGAGCATTTTTAGACCCAGACTCTTGGAAAATATTCAAACGCATAATCATCATCATCATGGCATAAAAGCTGTAGAAGTATGCGAAGATATTGAGTACAAAAAAGGCACACTTATCTGAACATTAGATATCTTATACGATAATGTTTATGATGCTGATACCAGAGTCAATCTAAACTGATGGATAGAGTAGATCTTGATATGGTTTAAGTTTGACATGAAGAAGTGTAATGTTGCTTCCATAAGCATAATAATAACTTCTGTATACATAAAACGAAAGAGGCTGGAGGAAAAGTTTCACCCGTCAATTCCTCTTTTCTTCATCGATCTTGAGAAATGAAAGTTATTACTGGTTGGTTCGTTGCCTCAAGATCTGCTGATATAGATTTATTGATAAAGTGATTATAAACCACTGAAACTGAATTGAAATACAACCAGGAAGGCAGAACCATCAATTTCAACATAGCAACAGCAGAAGCAAAAGCAGCAACCCCTTTCTTTCGTCTTTGGCCTGCTTTTTATGCTAAATACATTTGGGTGGCTGGCTAATTCATCAAAATAAGTGGAACAAGCTGGCTCTATTCAAATCCCGAAGTTAGATATAGACACGTATTATTACAATTATGGAACATTCTGTTGCAACATTTTCCAACTCAATTTTGTTCGATGGAAAGTTTGATTCCAAGAAAATGATCTGAAGTTAGGTAGGATAATCTAGACTTGTTATAATTTCATCCTGCGGAGGGAAATCTTTGACATAGGGTGGAATTCTTTATTGAAAATTCTTTTGTTAGAGCGTGACTTCTATAATCTCATTTCAAAGGATAGTCAATACAAATGTAATTATTTCCCTTGGGTGACCAACCACTTTTAGGGATGAAAATGT
>JAQGAA010000425.1:0-22934 GCA_034696425.1 Isotoma viridis
TCCATATACCAGAGAGGCCTAAAGGAATCTGCCGATGTAGAATTTTTCAATGAAATGATTCAACCTACTTTCTTTTCTGAGTATTCAATGATTTTGCAAAACTATTACTACCACTTTTTCCACTTTTTCAATAGATTCCTTGAATAAATGCTGGTGCTAGTTGGTACTCGTATGGTACTTTCGCTACACAGAATCCGGAATCAGAGGAAGTAAGAACTAATCATCTTGGTGTGGTGGCAGCGAGGGTGATGATGTGGTGTTGGTGGTAGTAATGTTCTGATAGTAGTTTGCATCTTGTTACAAGTAGTGGTAGCAATATGTATAGAACCATGCATAAAGATATGTGCCATATTTTTGCGATACTGAATATGATACAAAGTAGAGATCTAGGAGAGAATTTATGTTACATCACAGATACTTTATAAAGGCTCAGGTATATCATGTTAACTGCTATAACATTAAATTTGTTTAATTACACTTACGGATTTTTTTAACACACATGCAACATGAGCGAATACCTACATAAATGTCAGGACTTCATATCGACCAAGGGAGTTGCTAAATCTTACACGTCCTGTATTAACACTGCTGAAGATACAGTTAGTAAGTAATAACGAAATCGATTTGCAACATAAGCTTCATCATCATCTTCCCAAGAAACGCGAAATGGCCCACGGATGGAAATGGAAAGAGCAAAGAAACTTTCATTTCATCTCATTTTCTTATTTTTCTCAAATCTAACCAAAACTCATCTTCATTTTGCCTACTTCCAACTCTTTGCTTGAGAAAATGATGACTTGTTCTTAGTTAAGTTTCGTTTCGTTAAAGAAGGTTTACTCGTTGGACTTGGATGGTGATATCCTAAGCGATAAATCCTTCTTCTAAATTCTGATGGTGAAAGTGAAGAAGTAAATCTCAAAACTACTCTGGTTTCGTGTTTCCTTTTTAATAGGTTGTGCAATGTAAGTGAAGCCTTTATTTAGGCATGAAAGTAATAAGTAAGTAACCAAGTAGTAGGTTGCTCACCTGGTGACTGTGACTATGATATTTTCATAACGGAGTAGTGTTGGACCAATTCTATTCTGTCAATATCTAAAATTCTATACATTTTTCAGACTTAATTTTTAAAACTATACTCGGTCATGTCTGTGGCATTCATAATTAAAGATATTACTTAAAAAATAAATTTCCTCGCCATTCACTTTAGATAGGGCATCATCGTCTTATCTGAGCATTGCTCAAGCTGTTTTTCAAATAACATTTGTTCTTATAACATTTTACAGTTTGCATAAGTAGCAGTGCTCTATAATACATAAATTGCTATTTTGACATTATCATTATTTTATTATCTTTAATTAAAGCTCCACAAGGGTTGGTTTAACTTAATTTAAATTATAAATTAGTCTTTGATCAAAGCTTTTATTTTTTACAAAACGAGGGAAATGAAACTCCCCATGTTTAAATTGACAAACATAAAATGTACAATGAAAGCGACTGTCGCTTCTGATCAAATTAACAGACGAAACCCCATGTAGACGAGTATTAAGAACTTCAAAGGTTATGGCTAAATGTTTCATTTTCTTAATACGTTTCTTAAAAACTAAAAAATGAAACAAACCAACCTCTGTCCTAAACCTGGGAACTGGGATACCAAAGTGATACCATACACTAAATCCAATGAGATTGTAAACTAAAATGAGTAAAGACTTACGCAAAAGCATATAATACAGCAAGAAGGAAAAAAGTGCAAAGATCTTATTTCTCTATTTGTTGGCCCAAATTATGTCCTTTGCTTTAAGAAACAGTAACTCGGAGTAACACTTTTCTGTTTAAAATAGCCCAAGCTGACTACACACAAAACAACTACACATACATACATACAAAAGTATAAAGGCCACTACATCTTTTCACTCTTCCTTCGTGCAAGATTAGCTTCCTGTGAAAGGGACAGTTTCGCTTGGCTGATTAAGAAAGTCTTAAAAGAAATTCCTGAATGTTTCATGAACAAGAGTCGTCCTTGATGTTTCTCTATTTATCCCTCTGTAATTTAGAAAGGATGGTCTCAAAAACAGTCTCGACCTTAAAACAGATATGAAACTAAAAGCAAAAAAATGTATTTTATCATCCACCCCAAGCATAAATACGATTCCTTATTATTAATTTTATGCAGAGTTTTTACTATACGCTCTACCTACACAATCATTTGTCAAAAGGAGTTTCAATTCATTTGTACACTACACATGAAAAAACGTCTCTTATCATTAGGTTGTACAAAATTTGAGAAAATTTTAAATTTTCCAAAAACTTACATCCAAGCGTATTTTTGATTTAAAACCTCCTTCAAGTTTTTGAAACATTTCAGAGCTTCAGTGATAATTTAAGCTCTTAAGTCTTAAGATCAAAAAACGCCAGCTCTTCGAGTAATATTTTATTTACTTCCGAGATATTACATGATAAAACCTTATACACCCTACATTAAACCCTGTACAATCTACAACACACTTAAACTTTCATTATGCTATGAAAATAGAGGATAAAATCTTAAGAAATTGCATAAGCCTGTTGAGAAATATCACTCTTGAGTCGCTTGAGTGTATTAAAAGAATGGATAATGTCTAGTAAAACTGCTTATATCGAACTTTCTCCTCATAGTTGAAGAAAGAACTACCTAGAATAACTTTTGGTATGAAAAGGCTATTTATTCGTGCAAATATTTTGTTAACATTTCTTCTTAATATTATGAGCCTTACTTTTAACCGTAGTAAATAATGTCTTGTATAATATGTGCTTGCTTTGAAAAACTGAAAAATACACGAGAATGAAATAAAAGGTCGAAATAATATTATAAGGAACGGGAATGTGTTATTAGGATGCCTTGTCATTTTTTTGTATTTGTTCACTTGGGCTTGCCACTGGTCCTATATTCGCTTTTAGACATGGTCTCATAATAGTAGGCAGTGTTGCGTTGCTTTTGGTCAGCTAGAAAGCCCCAGCAGGACCCAGCAGCAGCGTCGCGTCAGCTCCACTTTCTAGTTTGAGAACAACCAACAAAATGTGTAGTTACCTACATACACAAGTAGTTCTCGACTTTGGTTATCGCCTCACATTGCTTAGTATGTTTGGAGTTCATGTTGGTCACGAAATGGCTCATTTATGCTCGTAACCGTTTAATTTGATGGGATCATTTACTCAGTTATGATTATCCTTAAGAATACATTTATTTTGGCATAACTGTTCCAAGTAATTGGTGTGTACATTTCCTGAGTGAGCACATGCCAGCTCTAAACATCTATAGCTAGCCAACTACCCATGCAGTACCTAGACCGAAATTCTGAAAGGAAAGGGTTGTCCACAATACCTACCATAGATAGAAAAGCTTTTGAACCAAACATAACATGATGCGAAGGATAATTATGAATACCTACTTGAACTTTTTAGAGGTTCTTTTGGACACACTATACATTAACACTCCCACTCACTCACAAGTGATCGTGACAAAGTTGATCCTCATCTGTTCCAGTTTGGTGCTAATCTATCGAGCACTCGAATAATAGGCGTTTACTGCAGCATTTACACCGCTCAAATGACTGGTTATAAGATGACTAATTGTAAAGCGACTGAGAAGTTCTATACTGGATTAATTACAACTTTGTACTTTGCCTGTAATAATTACCCCATTTGATATAATATAAATGGATAAACCATGTATTATCAATGTTTGTTTGCGCAAAATTTAGAAATCTGGCAATTTTTATTATAGATAATAACAATCATAATATGAATCCGTTTTCTTAAGGTTGTTGTAACGTATCATTTTACGTACTGAGAGATTCTTCCTGAACTAAAAATAGAAAGCTAAATGCCAGTATGGATTTTGGATCTAAGTGTTTTCAATTCAGTGCGTTTACACAACGCTCTGTTCACTAAGGATTAAGCTCCCTCTCAGCTTAAAGCAACTTAAGGCTTTAGTTTAGACACCCCACAGTACCCCTGGACATAGTTATTCGCATATAAAGGTAAATGTTCCGTAAACTTGTAATGAGATTTGGTCAGTGTGTTCCATTCTACAGCGTAGCAGTTCCTACACGTTAGGTACTCACTTGGCCATGATATGACAATCCTATTTATCGTCGTCCCTACAGACAACAACGAGGTAAAAGCAGTAGGGCGTCTTACTCGAGAGTTTCTAGCGTTTTCGTACTACTCACTGTCAAAGAATTAAGGCTGACTTTATAGTACCGTTTTTCAAACATCTAAATCCACTCTAAATGCAGTATTTTCTTGTTGGAAGCATGTACCTTAAATTTCATTTTGAAAAGAATTCCTAACACAATATCCTCAGAGATTTGACAATTATTCTACAGTCTACACTACAGAGCTGTTGGTAAATACAGCTTTGTGAGTTTTCCCTATCCAATTCTATTCAACCATCTTGTGCGTTTTCCACCTTCATGAAGAATTCAAAGTTGAAGGAAAAGCAAAGCTCAAAACCGGCAGGAGGGGAAACGCATTGCCATTAATGAAATTAGCAAGTACCGGTAGGGAAAAGGGGAACTTGCATTAATTAGTGCTCAGTCTGGTCCTAATTGCTTCATCTATCTCTACGCACCTTAACATCATTTACTCATTCACTTCCTACACTGGTTGGTTTATACGAAACTTCATTTTTACTTTGCTGTTCTAATCCTTTAAGCTATTTTTGTGTTCTTTTCCCCTCTATCTTAGTCAATTGTGTTATCTCTCCAAACTGCAAAGCAATGTACTAATAGAAGGAAATGGATAACTACCACCAAAGTGTATTATTGATTTCAGATGTTACTGATCTGATGGGAAATGGACCCTTATTCCCTACTTTACTACCTTTTCCGTAGCTCTAAAAAGAAAAAAATATGCTCTTCCGACAGTTACCCGATAAAACAAACAACACACACCCGGGACGAAGGCGAAAAACGAGGTGCTCTTTGCCACTAGTAAGAGTATCACTACCACTACCACTGCATCATCAGTATTGCAATGCACCCTTTACGTCCATAAGTGTAAGGAAACCTTTTAACCTTTTGATTGATGGTGTCGGAAACTTAGGTCGATTTTTCTCTCTCACTTTCAGTTAAAAACACTGAAAGGACTCTTAGGTGAAGGAAATGCGTTGTTTGTTTGTAATTTATATAAAAAAGGAAGAAAGGCTTGGAATAAAATAGACTATTGAAGTGCAAAAGTATAAAAGCAAAAAAGTCTCTCAAGCTCCTAGAATGAACGAAGAGGTGTGATGGATGTGACCTAGATAAATGAAGAACAAAACTACCAGTAGCAATATATTATTGCTAAAATTGTATGAAATTATAGTAGGCATATCTGAAAAAAAAGTTTGGTACATCATCTGTTCATAAATCAAAAGCAAGATTGCATTTTAAATCGGATTTTGGTTGTAAAAGTAGGGCATTAAGGAAAGATAAAAAGCTTCAAACAGTCTGAAAGATTGTTGGCATTTGTAGTTACACAAGAAATGCTCTAAACACTGAACAAATATCTTGTCAAGTACAAATTCATTCAACACATTAAACACATAATCCAGCACTATCAATCTGCTCCAGTTGTGACGCGTATATTATTGTTCTTCAAAATTACCATGCAGTAACCCCAAAATTTATGAACATGTATTTAGCAAGGCTGATACAGACCTTCAGGGAAATAATAATCGAATGAATTACTATGCATAAAGGTATGACCTACCTAATTTGAGTTTGGATATTATTTGAATGAAAACAAAGTGAAACCCTCTTGGGCCACTTTTGTATGTGTACTTTTATAATTGATGAAAGAATCAAAGAGAAATAGTGAAAGCTAGGTCAGAGTCAGTGAAAACGTTAGAGTGGAATGGAGTCTCCTGGTGCGATATAATGTAATAAAAATGTTAGTTTACTTTTCTCTCCAACTTTAACTCTTCTAGGTCGAGCCAATCGGGTTAATTTATTTCTAACTTTCTACAAATACCTATATGGACTCAACGCTCTTGTATGTAATATAATATAAGGTGTGGAGTAAGTAGGTTTTGTCTTGAATGGAATGAAAAGTCTTGAATATACAAAGTTAGTTTTTTTGAATAAAAAGAATTTTGTCTCGAGACTTTTGACATTTAACTAAGTTTACAGACTACCACACTGCATACTTACCAGCCATCCACAGTGATCCAGAGTGATTTTAGGTAGGGATAAAAAGTAGACAGGTCTTTTAAATACAAAAAGTCCTTGATAAACACATACCTACTAAATATTGCATGATTATTGCGAGTGAACATAAGGAAAGAAGACTAGGAAATTAATTAGAAAAATTAACACTGAGACAGGTCCCTGTGGGGAATTGCTAAGATTTCGTTTTGAAGTTTTTAAGTTTTATAAAGTACTTTGACGACTAGAATCAGAGCACTGGGGTTCTTTTTATATACACTTGTGTTTTTTTTTCGTTTTTTTCAGACTGATAAAGAGAATGAATATGAATGTATATTTTTAACAAACGTTTTTTACTTCCTTTACTCCCACCTAAAGTTATTCAACGACTATTTGACTATAAGCACTATTGCTAGTAAAAAGCTTCATCTTGAAACGAGTTCAATTGTTTCTAAGAGTCTCTTAAAAGATATTAAGTGTATACAAGCATATTATGAAACTTCTTTTAGTTACAAACAAAACAATAGTTACGACCTTTCTTGCTTGCTTCGCTGTTTTAATTTATTGAATACAAATGAATATGGTTTAGGATGGGAATGTCTTATATTTAACTGTGTGTTAACTTATTGCTTTAATGATTTTTAATTATAATTAGATAATTTACTATAGTCATAGCTTTTTGCATAAAAATATAAAATTAATATTACCTTTCGTGTTATAACAACTTTTCATTAAGGATGTCTAAAAAGGGCATACTCGAGTTAGGTCGAGTTACAGTCAAGGTTTTAGGGTATTTGTATTTTTAATTAATTTAAAAATTTTTGATTTTAGTTATATGAATTGAATCATGGTTAAATAAATATTTAATATCTTTATTTTATTTTGAATTTGTTTTTAACTTTTTATGCTATGCCTTGTGGGATTAAAATTAGTTTTTTTCATTTAAAATGTTTTGCTATTTTAACTCCTTTCTTTTTTTAATTCTTCCTTCTTGCAAAATTCCAGGTTTTCATTACCTCTTTGGACATAATTTTGTTAATAAACACTAAATTTTTAGTATGAACCTATTGACCTTCTTCTAATATTCCAGTACACTTGCACGTTTTTAATTATTAAAAACCCGAATCCCGGATTGTTTATTCTGCAGGCTGAAGGTGAGCAATACAATGAGTTCCAGTTAAGCAATACACCATTGCTTTTTGAACAGATTTAGATTTCACCCACACACAACTGGAGTAACGTTTTTTGCTAATACAATTAAATAGTTTGTTTACTCTCTATAGCTGAAGCGTAAATAATTATAAAAGAGGGCTAATTATATTAGATTAAACACAAACCTCAGCAAAATCAAAGTAAACATTAAAAACATCAAAGGTACCCCGATTTAACCCAGAAACTTGCAAATACGTAGTATACCCTCCCACGTGCTATCCTCAGCAATGTTTATCAAAAACGATGTACTAGAACCCACCACAACATCGGAAATTACACCAGTTCAGTTTTGAAATCAACAGGAGATATTAATTTCAAATAGACCAAAAGAAATTTAATTAAATAAGCTTTTGAAGTTGAACTAATTTGCAGTCAAGAGATGGTTGAACCCATAACGAATATTACTTCCTAGTAAATATTTTTTAAGCTCGCCCATCCAGAATTTCCAGATGCATTTCTGTCTCAAGTACCTGTCGTTAAAACTTGCAATAAGTAATCACTCTGAATAAATTATAACATAACATTCCAATTTCCATAACTGATCAACGAACCAATAATTTCCCAGTACTATATTGTTTCTCAATAATTGGTTACTCCTTCAACCAACTTTCCTAGGCTGGAATTCAATTTAATTTTCTATTTCTCATACTGAAATATCGTTTTACAATAATTCAGATTCATTATTTGAAATTCATTTCAATTTCAAATGAGGAAACTTTGACCCCAACCTTTTTTCAACTGAATTATATTGCTTCCATTGGTTTATATGTGCTTACTTCTAGAATATTCTAGGTGCATTATTGTATTTTAATACCAAAATCAAACATTTATTCAATACTTATCGAAAATCTCAGCTCCGCTAAAATATTTCTAGCAATTTAGCATAACTCCATTTAGCTTTAGTTTTATACAAGCAAAATATTGATTCAGTCTAAAAACGGCTTCAGGCATCATTTTTATGTCTACACACCCACTGTATTACTCAATCAATGTTTTTACCAACGAAAATGTTCACAACTTAAAACAACTTTGTTTGCAAATTAAGCAAAATAATATTTTCGAACCGTCAGGAATCAAAGAAAAAAATAAACCCCAAAGGGCTGACTTGAATTTGACTTCATTTCTTTGCATCCGCAAACTCGAAACGTAATCAAAATCAAACCTTATCCTCAATATTGCCTCTTCCTCTAATTTTTAAAGTTAATACATAAATACATGTACGCATATATTCAAGGCAATCAAAGTTATATGAATAAAGTGTATTGTTTCCTTAGAACAAAAACATCATGCCAAAACAACTAAAGTAAAGAGAAATCAGCCCATAACACAACCACTAGAGTACACACGCAGGGCATCGCTTTGAGATCTGTGTTGATTTTCCAATGGAAGGATTGTTTGATAAGGAAAACAAATGTTTGAGCGTGGTTGAATCAAGATTTGAGTAGCTTGACTCTAAAGTTCGATACCCTACTGACTAACTGAAGATTCTGGACTATTGTAAAAGGTTTTCTGCATTAACTAGAACATGTGGGAGGTTTTGGTATTTTAGTATTTACATGTTATATAGCAGCATAGTCTATTTCTTAGTCATTTTAAGGGAACATACATTAGGAGAAAACAAGAAGTGGTGATGGATGATTCCCTTATGCTCGTGCCATGTGCAGATAACACTCATTGTTCTTCATAAACAATATGTTAGACTACACTATGGCATGCAGTGTAATAATACCACTACCGGTTAATATATTCACACGCACAATATGCAAAATTCTTTTTTTAAAAACATGAGATATAAAAAGTTCATGTACTCAGACTGAAAGAAAATCCTCCTCATTCTATTTTTCCCTGTGTAATAGAGAAAGCTAAGGCGTGTGCTAAAAACCGTTCATGTATCATGTACACTAATTTTTCAAATGTTAAGTCATAAGGAAAATGCTCATGCCAACTAGATGTGTCTTACTTTCCGATTAAACCCCGATTTAATTCATCACAGTACCGTTTTTTATTACCAAAGACGAAATAGACAAATAAAATAAATTGCCGAAAAAATACATAAATATATTTTCATTTTCATGATTTCTGTACAAAGCTCTATAGTTTAGTACTGGTGTAGTTTTGCTTTTGCAGACAGCTTTTACCACTCAGCTACCATGACCATTATGGAATGTATGAGAGATCCGGTTATGTGTGTACAGTTTCAGTATATAGTCAGTAGGAGTGAGTGAGTTTCTCTATCTTAGTTTTAAAAAAGAAGAATAAGATTTAGGATTTGCTTAGGAAGAAGAAAGCGAGAATTTATTGTGCGTCCGTGAGAAATAGTGAAGGAAAGAAAAAAATATTAATAGTCCATTTTGCATACTTGGTTGCTTTTGGTTTCTTCACAATTTGTTTCTGCGAGATTTGCGAAAATATGAGCTTACTTGGGGAACAATAAGAGAGGAGGAAATGAATGAGATGGAAGGAACGGCTCTTATGCTTTCCAAATACACTACACACAATTTTCTCAATGTGTATACTTTGAGAATCTTTTAACACTTATCTTTCTTAAGGATTGGGATTACCTACTTATATACTTTATTCACACTATCTTGGCTCTACAGTATATTGCACAATAACTCTAAAATAACAAAAAAAGAAAATTATGATTTGGAATTTGGATATTTACACGTGCTTCAACTGCCAACAATTTTAAATGTACTTTATCAACAATTATTAGCCACAGTGCTATTTTATATGGTGCCTTAAGCGAAGTTTAGAAATGTGTTTAATAAATACATCATTGTAAAGTTACATGAAATTTTAGCATTGATATCACACTTGAAAGAACAAATTATTGCCTAAATTCTAGCTCGTGTTTACCTCAAACTTAATTAAGGCAATCTGGTTTCCCGAAAAGTTGCATAAACATATTCAGATTGAATTACCTGAATTAACAATAAAAATATTGCCGCAGGTATTCCTGTTAACCCGTAGGCCAAGGTCAGTCAATCACAAAAACAAAATTAGATAAAAACAAACTATTAACTTTTCTCATATAGCTTGCAGATTATCAAAATTTACACCTGGTACTGTTTTAATTGTCTAAAAGTTAAAACTAAAACATGCAACTTTTTCATTTCAAGAATAATGTTATGATAGTCGCATTCAGAAAGCTCCTGAAACATTCGTAACTTCATACATTACTTGCATACCAACACTATAATTTATATATGTGACCTTACATACATCAACTAAAACAGTTATGAAAAGCATCAAACTTTCAAAACAACTCATCATCATGACCTTACACATCAAAAACTTACAAGCCCTAGTCTCAATTATTTCTCCTAGTGCCAAGTCCCAATCTAGTACAAACTTAGCCCTTATACTAAAGAGCCGCAAACCACTACAAAGACAAAGACACCATGTTATATAAATGCAACCACAAGCAAACATACCATCATAATTGACATTGACTTTTTTGTCTGACTGAGTGAGTAAAAATTCTTTAATAAGTCTTTTGACGAGACAGAAATAAAAGTAAAATAAATAGCAAAAATGATAATAAGAATATAAGTTTCTTTTATTTTTCTTCTTTTGTGAAAAGAGAAATCATGGATTTGTTTCTTCTCCATAGGATTGGCTCCTTGTCATTCAGCTGGATATGAAAAATGTGTTGGTGCTATCAGAGACACACATCTTAATCGATCTTCCGCCCGTAGTCTGAAATATATACCCGGGTGAAAAGCAGTAGTGAGTAGTAGTACACTCTTCAGTAAGATATATCCAATCCGAATAACCCGAACTATTATTACTCCTTCAGAGACACACATTCACTACTCTTTCACTTTCTTCTTTTCTACGATATCTTTTCTCTTTTCTTATCCGTCCTAAACAGACAAAACCAAAGTCAGACAACCACCACGACTATTGCTACCCTACTACCATGCCATACCGCTACTAGTACTAGTATCAACGCTCGAAGTACCCTCACCACTACTATTGCTTCTTTAGTAGTACTTATTACCAAAAGTTGAAAGTACCAAAAGTAGTAGTCAGCTCAATAGTAGAAATACAAAAGCTGATGTTTTGTCTTCTGTATACTTTCTTTCCAAAATGTTTCCTTTATGAAATGAAGATTTTTTCCATTTATATATTTTCTTTTGAATCTGACTAGAACAGAAGAACGCTAAGTTCGAGTTCGAGTCGGACGTGGAAAGTAACACAACAGCGAAGGAAAATGCACACAACAAAGAATACAATTTATTTGGATGAAATAGCAGAGAGTGGTATAAATCTATTTGTGGATTTGGAATAACGATGGATTGAATAAAATAAAATGAATAGTCTTTATGGCTTTATTTATATAATTTAATTTAATAGACTATACTGTAGTTGTATAGTGTCATGGCTTACTTGCGGTTTTGGCTAATCGTTTATACAATATTTTGTCAAGGCTGACAGAATTACAAAAACTTCTGAACTTTATATAAGACTTATCATACAAGATTCCGTTTTAAATCTTGTATTTGTACGACACTTACTATAGTAAAGTAATATTTTGCAACTTTTTCCTTGCTTCAAATATCATACTGATGCATTTTTTATTTTATTTAAAAAAAAATGTATGTAATCCTTCAAGAACAAAAGTGAAAGTTGCTAATAACCATATTTGTATAAAAATAAACAAAATCTTCTTGTTTGATATGACGCAACTCTGCAAGGGAAAATTTGAACCTACGTCTCTGCCCTGACCTGACCTAGAATGCAGTGTGTACTTTAATAAGCCAAAAATGTATCTTACCTTTATCTTCGACCTTGCATTTACTCAAAATACTTCAAAATATTTTCAAAATATTTTATCTTTGTTAGATCTTGCACAAATAACTGATGCAAAGAAAAACCATCTCAAGTTGAAAGTCAAGATCTTTATACTCTTGTTTTTAGCATTCACTTCTTTTTATTTATTCAACAGAATGCATTCAACGTTATCAAATTCCATGTTGTAGCCTTGCATTTTTCATAAACAAAGCAATGCAAGGTACAAATATTTCATCTCTTTTTAAGAATCTCCAAATGCAGTAATTTTTGTTCCATCTTGAATCAAAAAACCTTGCTTACAACATTGTTTCCCATTTTTTTCTTATGGTCTTTCCCAAGTATCAAAACTTATTGCAATTTAGTGCATGCAAGGGCAAAGAACAGCTAATAAACTGGTTTCAACTAAATCTTTCAAGCTCCATTGGCAATAATTTAATTTTTTTGGCCTTATTTCATAAGTTTCTTGTGCAAAAACAGTATAAAAAACTAAACTTGCTTAAGACGTATTTCAGTAGCCGAGTTAACTTTCTGAACAGCCACCAAAAGTAAAACTTAGCTGATGCCAATTTTGTAGCATTCTTGCAGTAATACCTAAGGTGCTTTATACCTACATCCACACATCTACGAAAAATTCTGGGGGCATTTCCACTATAAAAATCCAATATCATCGCCACATCACATCGTCCCTTATGCAACTTTCATAAGTAGCACATACAGAACATATATCATAACCATATCGATATCATCATTACTATTTCTATTTCTTGTATATTATTTTTTATTACTAGCTAAGGTTTGATCTTGCTGGTTGACCTTATAAACATCATCTACTCAAGATCAGACTTAGAGAAATAATGGGGAAAGAGCACAGAGGCAGGAGAATTCTTTGGTATTATTTTTTGCTTTCTTTTTTATTATTTCAGAAATGTAACACAAATAAATACTCTTTCTATCCACGGATTCTCTTCAAAGTTATATTAGATTAACAAGACTATCATCACAACGCAGTAAGGGTCTCTTAAAGTAGGAAAGCTAACCACAAAATGCTATTTCTATTAGGTAGTCCTTCAAAGCATCTTTCTTCCTAAAGTCTTGGTGTGTAGCTAATCTAAGTTGGTATTTCTCTTGAAAAAGTAGACACAGAAGTGGAAGAAGGTAGTAATAAAAATGTCCATACCCAATTCGTCGAGGTCATTTTGTGGTTTTTGGCTATACTAGTAGATCCTGCCCTACTTCTTTTTCCCTTTCCTTATTCAGTACCACTACTTTCTGCATTTTGTGGGTTAAGAATGAAACTAGAGAGGAATTGAAAATATGAGGATGGCCTTTCCTGCTCTACAAGAAGTACATAGTGTACTCATAGTAATTTAGTTTCAATCCCTTTTAGTAACTTACATTAAGGAATAGAGGAAAAGCTTTGTATATTTCTTATATACTTGTTCGAAGGGGAATCTTGATTTAATTTTTAATTAAACTCCTACTTAGAGAAGAAATGGCCTCCCATTATCTTAAAGAATGTCGCAAATCCTTCCCCATGCTTCCTCTTCACTCTTAAAACTAAGGTTTCAAACCACATGACCGTATACTACCCCTGTAGTGAATGCAGCAGTTATACTACTTCTATATACCATGCATAGATAGATATATTGCATAAGATGTCTTTCGACAAAGTGGGTGCGGCTGCTATTACTATAACAGTGCAAGGGTGACTAAGGGCGACAGCCTTGGTTTACAAACCAAGTTTTGGTAGATTGAATTAAATATGCATGATGGAAATCTCAGTAGTTAGTTGTCAGTAGCAGAGAGCACAGTGTGGCTTGGTTAGGCTGACTATTAAAGACTTTACAAAGAGTGGTGTTGGTGCTAACGAAGAAATAATTAAAGGGATTAACTTTCCCCGTTGGTATTTAAGAATTGCCGCAGTTTTAAATGCAAGAGTTATTATAGACGTAATCGACTACTGAAATGAAAGATATTACGATAATGTGTAGGGACCAAAAGTGTACCGCTTCTAAGTATCAAGTATCAACTTATGTTAACAAGTAGTACGAGATATTGCACCAAGTACCACCAGAACCTTATCATCATCAACCTTCCGAACGACTACTGAGGATTTCTGGTTATTCTTGGAGATGAGATGAGATTTAACTTCACCCGTAGGATACTGCTGAATATTCTTTCTAGCACTACTCATGATGGCACATGGCCCTTATATTCCAAGGGTTGGTTATACTCATGCCATGTCATCTTTGCTACGTTATCGTCTTGGGTGTAATTAAGGCCACCAGAATGATAATCGTTTATGGATACTCTCAGTCCCAAGCTGAGGCTTAGCAGACCATAATGATCAAACTTGATTTGGATTTTGAGACAAGAATCATCTTTCCCCTTGGTGATATTTAAAAGCTTTGCTTTATTGAAGCCCTGCGTTATGTACATTTTCAGTGTTTAAGTCATCATACTACTGTATTCTGTATTATCTGTCCTTGTAGGAGATGATGATTACCTGAAAAGATTTAACTTCAAGTTCTTTGTTCAAATTATGGATTTTCGAGAGTGATGTGCTGCTTAAACCATTTCTTTAAGAAGTATTATGACGTAAGATGCAAGATGATTGGATATAAATACCATTTTGAAAATCATCTGCTTTTCTCTACTGTAACTGGTACTGTGGTGAGATTGGAGCATTTTTACAGTGGAAAAAAAGTTATTTTCTTTCTTTACTTTTCTTCTTAAATATCCTTATGCTATTATCTCCTAAGCTGCTTACTAAGAACGATTTCCACCTGAAACGAATAGCCTTTAAGATTATAACATTGAAAATATGTGTGGTAGAAATTGTAAAAATGTTTGTTAGCTATTTATCAGATCTCAACCACTACTTGATTGAAGACTAAATTCTAAACTTTTAAACCTAAGATACTTAGCAAACAAAAAGAGCTTTTCAAAACCCATCACGAAGCTTTATTTTTTAAGCTTTTCCCTTATCCATAAAAGTTTACCTGGTGAAGCTGAAAGATGAAATTGACGAATGATATGCATGGTCACAGACTTGAAGTGTGGGATCAAAAGCAAAAGCTTTACTTTAAATGATAGTTTTACACGCCTACACCTAATCTTTTCTTATAAAGTATAAACCACCCTTCCTTCAAGAGCATTAACCACATCACTCATTTGTGATTGATTTGTGTTTACTATTCAATAAATTAGTGTGCACCTTCTAATGAAATAACGTATACTTTGGAAAAGCCAATCAAAAGTTAAGTATTCTTTTATTTATCAAAGATACACTTGCATTGGTTACACTTTAAGCCAGGATTAGTCGGTGTACTCACTAACTTTGAAACAAATTCAGCTGTAACAATAACAATAACAACTGATAAAAGGGATAAGTACACTTAGTTAATCTTTTCAGCAAGAAACCCTTTAGGGTTGGATTCATTACATTTAAAATACCTCAAGCCACACTTCATCATGAGATCACACTACTGATGAACGCCATATAATATACCATGCATCATCTACTGCACATCTCTCTCTTTCTCTATCCATCTCCTTGATGTCAAACCCATCCAACTAAACTGCTCCTCGTAAACTAAAACCAAATCTAAACTATACTACAGGGAGAGAAAGGGTGCCTTTGTATTTCAGTCTTTTTTCAACACAATGCAATAAGTCTAAAAACTCAAATCCGAATCCGGGTAACTTAGCCTAGCGCATGTTCTTACCCTGGCAATACTCAGTATTAACGTTACTACTGGTAGCATTTGGACTCCACACACAATCCTTCGCCCCTATCCCTTTAGACCAAAGTTTCTGCAAGTACTGTGAGCTTTCAACATTCAGGCAAGTGAATATCTTCGGCAAAGCAGTAGTAGCAGAAGTCAATGCTAAGTTGCATTACAAGGAGAGACAGTTAGAGCAAGAGTACGATCCAAACCACCACAGATGAAAGTTTTGTTAGGGAGAAAGTCTCATTTTTCTCAGCAGTCGAATTGCCCCCTGAGTCAGTCGATTCATAGGTTTCCTCAGGTCGTGTCCTCTTAATGTTCCTCGTCTCCATAAGAAAACCAATTGTTTTCAAATTTAATTTTCACTCTAGGTCTCTACCACAGTTACCACCCAGTACTTTATTATATACTTCACAAAGAGAATATAAAATCTAATAGTATTGCCACATTGGCACAAAATCTAGATCAGTCTGTCACTTTTAAAGTGCATTCTCTTGCACAATACTTCTCAAAAAAAGTTATACTCTATCTACAAAATTGCATTGTCAGTGTCTGACTGCAGTAACACTTAATAATACTAATAATAACTATTATACCGGTCTCGACCTCTTGAGTCAACCTCAACTTCAAATGGGAAAAGTGTGAAGAGATCAACACTTGAGTATAAACTGAGTAACAGCTATACACTACATTACATTTGTACAGAGTCAAAGTGCGAATGCAAAGGTCCTTTCTCTTTCAAGTGCTTTCATTCCAATCTTTAAATGCTCTCTTGAATACAATCTTCTAAATACAAACTTCACAGTACCAAAGTAAAAAAAACACATTTGAGAACAGTTTTAGACAAAGACAAACTCAATGCTCAAAACTAGTTTCACAGCTACTCAATAGTAATAAAAATCCATCTTCTATTTGTGTCAGAAAAAATCGTTTACACTCTAAAGAAAGCAACGTGTTGATACAAAACTCTGTACTACTTTGGCTACTTGTGTACTTCAAGAAGTGAAAGTATTAAGACTATGCATCTCATGTGCTTAAGGTAGACAACACACAGCCATCCGAAGAAATCTTTAACGACGCCAACGAGACTTTCAAGTTTGTTGATTCCAACATTACCCATACTCATTCAGGGACATTTTTACTGTATACAAAGAATTGGCAGAGTTCACACACATGTATATATGTATGGTGTGGATTTTGCATCACATTTAGGACACAGTTGAGTTGAGTGTTAAGTGTTAAAACAAAAGATTGTGTGTAAATGTTCCAATATATAGAATCATCTGAGACTTTGTCTAAATAAACATTGTCAACTCGGTGTGAAAAAAGGGAAACCCAAGTGCAGGGACGGGAATAGTACACGTTGTTACAGAGATAGGAGACAGAGGCTGAAATTGCCATTTCAATATCCCTGTTTGACACTAATGGGGAAGAAAGACATTTGAAATCGATGCTTCTACACCAATTTTCTCAACCTATCAAGACAATCCTTTTCACCTCCTTGGGCTATTGATTTCACTTCCTTGACTACTTCTACTATTTCTTTCACTTGCTACTTCTGTTAGCTGTGTCAACCAAGAAAAGAAATATACTTTCTCTTGAAGCAACTCTTACAACAACAAGAAATGCATATGCAGCTATATTTGTAAATTTGTAAATATAACAGTGATCTTCAACTAGACTTTTCAAAGACGATTTCCAAGCTTTCTGTGTGTCAAGAGGGATCTATTTACTTGTAGCAAATTCTCTGCTGCTACTGGATTGACTCCCAATAGTCCCAATCTTAACAAATATCCTCGAAACAACACCTATATGTAAAAAATTCCTAGAATTCAAGATTCAAGGCTGTTAGGTAATTCTATAAAACGTATGTCGTTATTGTCATTGTTATTATATACGTGTAAGCAATCTCAAACACATTCACACATTCAAAAAGAGAACTAAAGATAGCAAAGAATTGCTGAAGGGTACAAGAACTATAAAAAAATATACAGTTGTATTATTTATATAGCTATTGTCAGTCAGAGTCAGTGTTCTTTCGTTTTTGCAAATCCTTTCTGAAGATTGTATAAAGCTAAAGAAAAGGGCTTCTTCTTATATACGTGGGCTTATTCTATTTGAAATAAAATCCCTAGTACTTTTGTAAAGGTGTAATCTGAATCTCGATCAATGTATAAAGTAAGGGGAGTATGAAGAACAGTATAAGAATTATCTAACATATTTCTTACACATGACACATTTATAGAACAGATAAAAAATACTATTGACATTAATGCTTTGGTGGAATCGAGTTTTACATTGTACTTGTGTGAAAAGGTGTAAATATTACAAGAATAATAATAACATTTATGGCATCTTAGGTGCTTATTGCTGAATTTTTTTCACGAATTGTAACAACCGACAAAAGAATTCTTACATTTTTCTTCTAAAGGTGTGAAATTAAATACCAATTTAGCTCAATGACTCCAGGATAATTTCCTTTTGAAATCAGAACACTATATAAGGAAAAGAAAGATCAACACCTTTTTTACCTCTTTTAGTACATATAGTACATAATGCATTGGACTTCATTCAGGTGAGACAAATTGGGATTTTTATGAACGTTATATAATATACTGTTGCTTGATACTTTTTTCATTTTTTACATTAGTATATAAATACAAAATGTCAATTGCAATTCTAGTAATACGTCCACAACATTTCTTAGATTTACTCTATAAATCTTGACTTTGCTTTTGAATCCAATCCTTTTCTATTTCTATCTCCATTTCTTCTAAATTATTAAATTTGTCTTTGGAAGATAAAAGAAATAAATTGAAACTGAGCTCTCTTTGCTTTTCAAATCAAATAAAGAGTTCATATTGCTAAAAGAGTTGCAGTTGTGTACAAAATAATAGACCTTTTTTACTACGAAAGCCAAAGTCCGTAAACTGAAAGACTTTGATTCTATTTTCTATACTGAAAATAATGTACAAATGGTGGTCGAAATGAAGTTCCAAAGGTACTACTGACCCCGTTTTATTCCCTTACTATATTTTTCTTGTTTCTTCTACCAGTCCAGTAGAAGACAAGCTGTAGAGTATGGTTTAAAGAAATAAATAGCAAAAAAAGATTTCAGCTTTGGTGCTGTGCTTCTGCTAATGATTTCTTCTTCTTGGGGTCTTTCAGCCTGACTGGGTTCGATGCGTTGGTTGGTCTGGTGATAATTTACCAGAAGACTTTTTCTTCTTCTTCCTCCAGCCATTATCATTTATTTGATCATTCCCCTCTCAGGAATAACTTTCTTTTAGCTTTAGCATTGGCTTTTCCCTTTCAACAGACACAGAAACTTACTCACGGCTTACTGGATGGTGAAAGTGAAAGTTGAGGTTGTGTGTGTGTGTGTGTG
This sequence comes from Isotoma viridis, assembly GCA_034696425.1. Taxonomy (NCBI): domain Eukaryota; kingdom Metazoa; phylum Arthropoda; class Collembola; order Entomobryomorpha; family Isotomidae; genus Isotoma; species Isotoma viridis. The sequence continues at coordinate 19,296 of JAQGAA010000425.1, forward strand.
TGTGTAGCAATCGTTATAAGAAACTGAGAGAAAGTCAAAGGAAATAGGATGACTGTTAATAGAGCTAGGTTCCGTTCTTAGTGAGTAGATAGATTGGCGTTTTTGAACTAGACTGTTCTAATAATGTAGGGTTTTGTGGAAACTGGAAATATAGACTTTTGGTCGTAAGGGTGAGGGTTGTTAGTCAAGTTTGTTTAATAAAGGATTTGAGGATTTTTAGCAACAGCAAGTACTAGATGTTTTAACATAGTTTAATTGAAATGATGAATATATTGAGCTCGGATTGTCTTAGATTACGTACAGAAGAAAAAGTTTGCAAGCACATGGTCATCTTTGTAAAAAAAAACTATCCCAAAACTTAAAGTAAACACTTATAAGCTCATGATTTTCCCAAAGGAACTACAGTTTAGCTGTATTTTAATGAAATAAATTTTATTACTTCATTGTTATATGTTTGTCTTTTGTTTTTAAATTTACTGAATGAGTAAAGTTAGTAGCATCGTACTTTATTACGTACGCCCAGTCCCATTATTAAAGGACATCAACCATACTATAATTCTTGTTACACTAAACTTATGAAACTACCCAACATACTATATTCTGCACAACCTCTCCTCACAGAAATACAGACAGCTGGTAAAATAATCGCGAGAAGAAAAACCCGAATCAGCTAAGATTTTTCTTTGTGTTTTCTGACTCCTTTCATCATAAAGTCTTTTACTTTTACTTACTACTAATAACTTACTCCATATAGCACTAAAAGGACTTTTATAAACTCTTGTAATTCCAAAGGAAAAACAATCTACGCGTCTTCGTCACATGTCCAAATAATAAAGTCCCTGACATTACACCTACACACACGTGTAGATTCATTAGAAACACCCTAATTGGTTAAGAAAAGTCGTCAAATAAGTCTATTACAAGGAAAATTTCCTTTTAACTTCTTTTTACCTTCTAAGAACAAAATCTTAATGCAACCCTGCTACAGACACTAACATTGTTAGCTTATTTACAACTTGCAACCTTACAATTTCCATTTCACCCGACCTACCTAGCAATATTCCAAGTAAGGCACCGTGTCATGTCAAAGCCCACGCCAAGTCAACCTTCCATTTCATATCGCAAATTATAATATTATTAGGACGTTGTTGAAAGGAAGTAGGTTGTACCTTATTCTACAACTACACGAAGTTTTCAGATGAAACTGTCACTTTTAGTTGACAAGATTAATTATAACATTTACTCTATCCTACAGGTACATTTTAAGAAATAATACCAACGTATAAATATCCCCGAAACACTGTTACTACTACTAATGTTAAGTTAATATTGTAACAGGTCAAAATAATAAAATAACAAGCTTAAAGTCTACAAGTTAGAGATTTATCTCACTTCCACAATCGCCCAAAGCAGTCATAGGTACACACACATAGGTTAACAGGGCTTAATTAAAGGAACATTAATTTCTTCACCTGTCATCTCACGTCACATAGCCCTGGCTGATTTGCACGATTTAACACGGATAAAGTAGTCTTTCGTGTAAGTTGGAACCAAGTAAGTAAAAGCAGGTAGAAAGACATAATGTATGTTATAGGTACACACGTATATGTTAAGGAAGAATGAGGGAAAGTTACGTACTCGGGTAAATGAAATGCTGAAATGCATACACTTATTTTATAACTACTTTCGCAACTTCGTTATTGGTGTCGGTGTGTAAAAGCCCATGAAAGGTCGTTTTGTGTCAAGTATGACAGTCAACAGTAATAATAATATGCAGCTTTATCCTACTTACTTTGAATTTTGACTATTATTTTGGTATATAAAAGCATTACTACATGCACTAAATCTAGCCCTTCACATGGTGTTAAAAACCGATGATGGGGGAACTCTATTTGATCTGTGATGTGACAGATATCAAAAAGAGCTCATTTAATGGGTACAATGTACAGTGCATAATAATAATGCTACTACTATAAAATCAGCTAGCGTGTGTTGTGCATAGTTTCAAATTTCATTCATATTATTAGGTATATCTGGTTAGAATTGTCTTATAAATTCTGTTTGTACCATCAACTCAGTAAGCTGAATGCTGAAGTGAATTCAAGTCACACAGCAATCAGATTTTAGTCACAGGATATTTAAATGAAATGAAAATTGACAGTTGCGAACAACACCGCCTTCTTTGATACTTAAAGCAGCAAAAGGGAAGTTAGTTCTATTCAAATTTCGAATTGAGATAGGATCAGACAGAACATAAAGGCGTTTGATGTGGCTGACTTGAATACCCTGACATCATCACCATCGTCTCTTTTCACCTCCTTGTTTCTCACATACTTTGACACCTCCTTTTGTATTTGATTTTCTCCATTTTGACTCCATATCTGAATTACATGAAATGTATGTGAGTTTTGTGAGCTGGAACGAATATCTTGTATTTATACTTTCTTTGGTAATAATATTATGTAAGGTTTTCAAAATAAGAATGAAGGTTGAAGTTTCAAGGTAAATTCTAAAGTGAGAACTCATGTAAGGTCACGCTACTTAAAACTATTTAGATTAAGATTGACTTTGAATATCGCATTAGGTTAGTAGACTGCTCAAGTTCTAAAGGAGAAGGATGTTCGAGTCGTATAAATGAGCAGTATTAGTACAATCGTTTCATTTCAAATGATTCTATTATATACACAACACAACACATAGGTATATAAGTATAAATCTAATTGATTGCCTCGGGCAATTGAAGTGACGTTAACGGTTTGTTAATTGGTATAAGCTACAAATAAATCAAAGTTGAAAGTTGTAAAGAGAAAAGTTTTTCATAGTCATATTTTTATCCTACTTCATAATTAAATTTTGGGCAACATGAAGATGTTAATCATAAAGTACATATTGTACTGTGTCTTATTTTACTCGAGAGTAATTAATAAGTCATCTAAAATCACGTCTCTTGCTGTATTAATTAATCTTAAATCAATCTGAGCATATGATTCAAAACTAATTTTCATTACGCTCAAGGGTCTTAATATTTATATATTTCTTTACGAACGACAAAAAGTTCCTTAGTATTCTGATTCTTTCAAGGTTATAATCAAAAACTGTTAGAAAAAGTTGATACTTGGAACTTCCTAACAGAAAACGTAAAATGCTCCAGATATATTTAGGTCAGTTAACAATAAGTATGCTCTTGTGCGTCATTTACAGGCAATTTATACAATACTTGTTTTCTTTGAAGTTATAGTCATAATAATGTATTCAATTAGCGTACACGAGCAGTTTGTTAATTTAAATTAGACTGTTGATTTTTTGTATCAAATACAATTAAGATGAAACTGGAATTTTCTTGTTTATTGACTACCTTGACAAATAGAATTAATTTACAAGTAGATATATGCATGGAATATATATAGAGAGAAATTATTATCTTTACACTATTTACCCAGATTCAAAATAGGTAATATTTCTTCGCAACGTTTTTAAACGTGTGTATATTGGAGTAAGCAACTTTATATCTTAGCTTTTGCAATTTGTAGACTTGAAATGATTGTATTCTACAACACAGTGCTCCGAACGGGACGAGACATCTCGAATCTCGTCTCGTCTCATCCCGTTCGAGACGGGATGAGACGCTACCTTATCTCG
>JAQGAA010000426.1:0-22917 GCA_034696425.1 Isotoma viridis
TTTAGTATAATAACTACAAAAAATCAAGCATATTTTGAGTAAAATTAAGATAAACACGTAATAATTCCTATACTTAGTTTTTAAAAACATTTTCAGTATTTTATGGGAATTGAAAAAAATCATAGCATTTTTGTAAACTTTACTTGTACACAAATGACGAGTCGTTAGACAGATCAGAGATCAAGAATTTATGAACAAACTCAAGATGCAAGCATCATCAAAGACTTCCATCTCGGTAAAAATATATTTTTCTTCACTCTTTACTCACAAACAAGTTTATAACTTTAAAATGCAGCTAAAACTTTAGTCATGTTTTGTAATCGAGTGGAATATCATAGTTGGATACCAAACATTTGATTTTTCAATATTAAAAGTTTAGTATCTTGTTTGGAAAATACGAAAATCAAAATATAAAATATTATCATAGCTAAAACCACAAAAACTAACAAACACATGAGAAAATGAAAAGATGAAAACGAGAGAGGTTAACAAAAGACCGAAGGATTTATAGTTAGCACATACGAGTAAGTCCCTGCTGTAATGACGTTCGTGGAATACTCAATGAGTTCAAATATAGACCTCGAGCCATTTCCACTTAATCTCTTTGCTAATGAATGTGAACAAGAAAGAACTGCTTTGTGGCCGTGTCCATCATTTTGGTGTGTCCCGTTGTGGATTGCTTTAACGAAATTACCAAGTGTTCACACAACTCATATATCAACTTGCAAGTTTAAAATTTCATGAAGAAATATGGAACACACACGTCCATCCCTACGCCCTACATCAGGTACATTCTCTTACTATCTTCCCAAGGGACATCAAAACAATGTTCTTCCACCTGTCCGGAGCTTCTATTTATCTCTATTCTTTTTAAAATAAAACAAGGGCCAAAAATACCCAAAAAAAGTCGTGACCTGGGATCTGGTACCTAAACTCTTTTAAAATTTTATATACATACTTTTATATACCTCCCGAAACGCGTAATGTAATGAAATTATATGAACATTATTTTGAATCAATTGAGAAAAAACCAGGTGTGAAATATTTGGTAGATAAACGTTGAACGTATCAAGTAAAAAGTTATTCCATTTTTTGTATAAGATATTGATTGTTCCAGTGATGATATCAGCTTTGTATAAATCTATCAAACTTCCTGTCATCTCTATTGCCTGAAGCATTCGTGGAAAATGTATTATTAAATTATATTATTTTTTACTATTGTATATTTGCACCCTCGGGTTATGGAATTCACTTTATCTGACATGTATTTTGATTGAAGAACCATATTGTAAGAAATGTCGCTTGGCCTTCAAAGTAAGCTATTGTCTTTAAAATAAAATGTGGAAAGTGTGACAAGCGCACTCGAGTTTTTTTTATTGTTGTAGTTCAGTTTGCATACTCTAAAAATATTCAATTCTTGTATAATATTACAATACCATTGGCATCCAGACTGTCAAAGAAGCAATTTATCAACCCTAAACCAAACACCAAAGGTTTGGCCAAAACTTAGGATGATTATAATTGTGGTTGTGCATATCAGTGTGTCAATTTTAGTTTGGTAACAAACCCATTTCGTTTAGTTTGTTATCATTTCCTCGTATTATAATTTATTCGAACAGAATAGGGAATAATAGTTCTCCCAGTTCGTTAGGAACAAAAATACCCCAATACCATGTAATGCTTTTTAAACCCTACAAAAATTGGCAAATGGCAAGAATTGCAGAAATTTGGGAGAAGTCATAATGCACACATATTAAGGTATAAAATTATTAATCTAACTTATGCCAGTAATCCTATTACAGCTTTTAGCCCCTAAGTGGCATTTTGTGTATCAGATTCTTTATCCAAGAAAAAAGTATCAAAAATTAAATTTTACGATATAATGTAAATGCGTCTACCGTGCGATATTATTGAAAACAAGATCTATTCAACGGGACAGGGTTAGAAACGAATTCCGAAAACTAGTCATAAATCTGAGTTCTTCACAACCTTTGATGATATTTGATGCCCCTTTCTACTACCATATTCCTTTCATACTTTCTAGAGTGGTACTTAATAGGTACATCCCCTTACTGGCATGCCATGGTACACACTGACATTATGGCATGACAGCAATATTTTACTAAAAATTGATTTGAGCTCCCAGCCAAGGAATGAGAGTTTGTGAATGAGATTTTAGTTTTTTTCTTCTCCTCATCTATTACATCCCATCATGCATGAAATAAAAACATGTAAGCTGATTCTACCAGAATCCTACATCATAATATATATATTTGCCATTAAGTTTCATTCCATAATGCTTATACTCAGCATCAGCACAATATGCAGTAGTTTTTTAGTAAAACTCCTCGAATTAATAATATCAGCTCATACTACAGAAAATAAAAATGAGATAGTTTTTCCATACAAAAAAAATCCTACTATTTTTGCTTGATTACGATCATACGTATCAAATTCGATACTTTATTTCAAGTCACAAGCTATGAGTTGCAAAAGCCTTAGCAAACTGTTTTTTTATCATACTGCTCATTTTTTTAATTGCTTTGAACTCTCAGAAACAGAAGAACCTTGTTGAATTTCTCCATTTGCAAGGTATAAACATTATACGCCTGGGGAACTTTGCAAATTTGTTACAATGTATAAATTTCCTAAATACCTAAAATTCTACTCTACTCTAAGTAGTAAAAAATTGGGGCAAAGTGTGCTCTAAGTGTTTTTAAAAGAAAAATTACAATTCTTTACCACTCAAAGAGCCGATTTATTACTTCTTGGAAGAGCCTCATGTGGTATTTTAAGTTGATAAATTGTTATTATGTACCCCCTTTTAACCTAGCACAGGCTATAAAATTCAACCACAATTTGTTTACCCACCACCACCAACGAACCAACCACCACCACTAGCAGCCACTTTCCACAAGATAACATAATGTGCATTAAAAGACCTAAAGAGAAAAAAACTCATTGCTTGGGTTGAGTTTGGGTGAAAAAAACCAAGAGAAGAATAAAGAAATGAAAGTTGAGGGCAAAAGATGAAGCTTCTCAGAATGTGAAAGAGAAAGTAAAAGGCAGAAGGGGAGAGGGAAAGTAATGTGATGTTCTGTGAAGTAAAAGTAAGCAAAAGGTTCAAAAGGATCAAACGTCTGTAGGAATAGTAGTGGTATATGCATGGTGTGTCCTTAAGATTTCTACTTCGACCCTTACTACTACTACTACATTAATCCAAGTGTAAAATGTTTCAGTAGAAAAGTACTCTATATTTTATATAGTTTTATATTTTTGTTGGTTGGGTTAGTTTGAATTTTTTGAAAAAGGTGCAATGTGTACTTTCTTTTTCACTTTCCTTCGTAGTATTAATAATAATATGACCTTTCTTTTTATTCTTGATAGGACATTTTACACTCAATGAGAATATATTGCATTCTGTTCTACAGGAAACAAGTTTTCACTTTTTACCAACTTATAGCAGACTGGGTGTTTTATTGCTCTCAGTCCTCACAAGAAAGTATTTCTTTAAGAGGTCTTTGAATTGTTGGAAAAAACGAGAGATGGTATACGTATAATAAGACCGTGTAGCTTTAAATCGAATCAATAGTGTATACAAGGCAGCCTAGGTATACATTGATCTTTTATTATAAAGTGTCAGCTTGGCGCTTTATGACTAGTTGAACGAAATAGTCTAAATGTGGTTTGACAATGAAGGTAATACAGTACTTCATAAAAGCAGAACCGAAAAATGTGTATTGAATTGTAAAACCGAAAGCTTTTTTTACTTCGTTTGTTCAGTTAGTATATGTAATTTTTTGTATCTAAAATCTAAAGCGTTTAAGACATTCAAGTACACAACTTATTCTAATAAATGTAGAAGTTGGACGATGAATACACGTCCATGCGTTATTTTTGTAAGATTGATTAAGGATAATTATCTATCTCCTTCGATAAATCAGCTTTCAACATTATCATAATATATATATGTTTTGGTATGAAAAATTGCAAGAATAAGCTGGGTCACTAGGGTCAACAACACCCAATACAAAATACTATAGCCCATATATTTTGACATATAACAGAAGGAAGTGACAGTATGTAAAACTTCAGGATTAATGTTTCGCACAGACATCATATTTTTTGGTTAAAGAAATAACAAAGGATTTAAGAAATGTTCAGAGACATAAGTTGACAAGACATTTTTTCACAATATAGTATAGAACCTACGGAAAACCTAAGTTTTGCATAACAAACTAAAGGTATAGATCATATCACACGCGTGTGGAACAATATTTTGAGGTGATTCTAAAATACTGTGTGACCCTACTGTCTGACTCTTGAATGTCTTGAAGATGTATCGTCATTGTAAAAAAATACACAGAAGTTCAATACGATGATGTCTAGCTCACGTAAAAATGAAATTTTTCACGTCGGATTTTTCTTCGTCATGGACTTTCTTTCTTTTCGGTGAATGTACATTCAACATTTACACTTCTACTATTAGGTATTACTTAGCCCCCAACATGACTTTGTCACTGTCCTTATTTGTTTATCACCCAAGAGGATAAGGAAGGTGAAGCCACGGCAGTCAAGTTATTCGTAGAAGAAAAAGCTAAAGCCATCGTAACGCTGACAGAGCAGCTAGGGTCCCTATCTCATCCATAAATAATTCCCTTTTTCTTATATTCAGTGAGTTTGGCTCTTGGTGAAATACTTTAAAGCAGCAGGAGCTTGCGAGGAGCAAATATCGGAAACATGTGTCTCCTGTCCCCTGTCCTCACCTTCAAGGTTTTCAGTAATTTGATACGACATGAGAGCAACTCCATGCATAGTGCATGAGGAATATGTACATTGTGCACATGGTGGTATTCAATTCATGACTACGATACATTTTCTTCCCTGCACTCCTAATACAACAGAATCAACAAGGAAAGTGAAAGCAATAATGCATGTACAAATAGAATGTAGTGGTGATACTGAGAGCATTGTACCTAAAGGTTATTTTCTGTTTACTTCCGTTGGAACGACATGACGCTGTAAATGTAAGACAGCGACGCTGTTTTAAATTGGGATGAGGGCAGAACCTAAATGTGGTGTTATTTGTGGAAGCATGAGTCTCGGGAGACAGACACTTCATCACCCAGTCGTGATACTCTCAAGAATGCCCAACAAATTCACTTCTCACGGTCAACCCGGTTGGTGCAATAACCGTTTGTCAAAATCACCTAGCTCACTTCACCAGTGTATTGCAAAACAGACGAGGAGATGAAGTTCAATACAATACTCCCTACTACTAGTGAAAGGCGACACCAAGATTACTTCTTTTAGTGTCTCACCCATCCTCGCGCATATCAGTGTCATGACAAAAGACAAGAGCTTCGCTTCCGTGTATGGCACTAGCACTTCTCAGTTTAGATTTTCTATCTACCTAATTCTATTAGCTATATGACACTTGCTACCTATTTGTAAGATAAAAATGCACATTATGTAACTTTCAACCACTTTCCGAAAGTGGTAATAAATCATGCTTCAAAAAATAGCTTAGGCTTTGGTAAGGTAGTAATATTACATTGTGTAATAATATAATCATAGAACCATATTGGCCTTCTTGGTATTGCAAGAAAAATTTAAGTAAATAGTTAAAATAATTTTGAAAAGATTTCAAAAATTGTTCATAGTAAGTATATTATTTTTTATTGACACGAGGATTTATCATAATATCCCAGTCTAAAAAAGTATAAATCATTTTAAAGGGTTCAACACAGAAACCATGTCAAATTAATTCCAAGTTTCAAAAACCCTTTCACTTATATTAAAGTTTCTACAAAAAGCTAGATAAGAAAGAATGAATCTAAAATGACTAAAATAAGAAAAGATCACAGCAAAATAATAATATTAGTATCATGTGAAGAGTGAATTGTGCCTTAAGTTATCAAGATAGAATCCTTCACAACAACAGCAAGCTTGTCTTTCAAGCAAACCTAATAACTCTAAAAACATCAAAGGTTTCTCATATCTCAAGAAGATTTAATTGAAAATGATGAGCTTGACATGCTTTTGAAAACTGGCCATTAAAAGCTTATAAAAAGCTTCTCTATCTATCCATCCATCCATCCGCAACTATGCGACCTACACAAAAAGATCTTTTTGGAAATTCTAACTCAAAGTTGTTGCGTGAGTCTAAAGAGATAATAAGTGAATGCAGAATGTTTCCTTTTTGACATGACAGGGCTGCTCGCAGGGCACGTAATTATTTGACGGAGGTCTGTTTGAAATTCACTTTAATGTCGGATGAGAAACACTAATTGGTAGAATCTTATGTTATAATTTTCAAGATAAAAAATCCTAAATAATAATAATCTTGTACGCATATTATACATACTTACTTTCGGTTTGTTGCACTAACAGTTAGTACATGATATCTACATTCTATTGATAGTTAAATACATTCTAATATAATATGACCCTAGTTAGAAACATTGTATTTAACATCAAGAAAAAATTTCCAGGCTCTTCCATCTCTCTATCTATCTCTTTATTCCAATTAACATTGTACTTACACCATTTTATCCTCTTAATCCTGGAACTTTTAAAGGATACTTGTAAAAAGGCTTACTTACAATACAAGGAATCTAAGGTCGAGTGAAGATCTATAAGAAGGAAAGAATGTTATCAGACCGGTCTTCCTCTTAACCGTCAGAGCGGATGGCAAGAGCCTCCTATAAATTTTAACTGCTTTCCTGTCAGCTTCCCTGTTTTATTATTATATCAGCTCAAGGGCTCGTTTAGTTCCCTTTCCCTTTTTCCTCTTCTTGCCCCACAGAGAGTTTTATTTTAGCATGTAAGAATCTCTACTACCTACCTACTACCTACACTGCCTTATTATTATTACTTAATAGTGTTTCATTTTAAACAAATCCAACGAGACAAGATGTTTTTACAAAGTATAAAGAATGTCTGGTAGAATGAGTAAGCATCATGGGTATTAAAAAATCTCATAAAAAGTTAAACTCATAGTAATCTAGTAGTTGTTTCTTTAATTCAATTCACCGCGTGTGCTAAACATTATAATCAAGTTGGTTTAACTGAAACACCGCTGTAGTTAGAAGATTAGCTTATATACTTTATCATAGTGTTTAAAGTCAAAGCTTTAAAATAGGATTCAAGATTAATTAGCTGATTTAAATGCGTTGATTGTAACCATAATTTCAGTAATTATTACCATTGTCTTTTTTAACTTTATCTGATAAAGCAAGAACCATTTCCCAGGACTTGAGGGCATTTTTTATTGTATGTTAGCATATGTATAACATTCGTAGCATGTGTAAACTTGATTCAAATATTCGAATTCAGAATAAAGGATTTTGTTTTGAAATTGATGGAAATCCAATCCATATTCAATATAATCAATTCATCTGTCTAGATTTATAATGAATGTAAGATAAAACTGTTATGACATGCAATCCTTAAGGAATTCTTGAGATTGACCTGTTTTTCTACATTCAAATGTTTAGATTCACCCACACGATGAATTGAATTGAATACTCTGAATAGTTTTATACCACCTAGAAAGATTCTCTTGAGGATATTGATTGCATTAAAATATCAGATATTCCACAGGAACGCAAGAATTATTCCATCCATAGTTGAAATTGGAAGAAATTATTACTTCAAACATACAAGAATACACATCGTGCCTAGTAGAATAAGTAGAATTGGTAATACTAGCATGCTAACAAAGCAGTTTATTATCTCGTTGGTGGTTGTAATGGTTGGAAATAGAAGAGATGGAATAGAACTATCAGAGCGTTGCATCTTAATTGACAAGGCTAAATTCATGAGCTTAGTTGTGTGGGTTCGGGTGTGGGACAGATATTCATTGAAATACTAGAACAATCCACTGAATCTAACTCCGATGAGCTTTTGTATATATAAAGGGACTTGAGTTTGTTAAACTTATATTAACCATTCTTCAACCAGCATTAATGAAACATTTCGATAACAATGAGTACAATGACAGCCAAAGTATACTTCTTTGATCTAGAATCGTAAAGTTAGGATAATAAAATAATGCTACACCGGAATTTATTCCTTTTTACAACCAAACTCGAAACTTTTATATCTGGAATTCAAAGGTACACAAAAACATTTCTTTAAAGCTCTAATTTGAGACCATGGTTGAAGTGATTTCTTCTCAAGTATTGAATAGCCATTTTTGATACTACAGTAAGAGCTAGTTAACTTGTAAGATGTATCACTCCAAAACTGCTTTCACTCCATTCGTGCTTTTTTTACTCATAAAGTTATTGGGAAAACTTTTTTTTATGAAAACCAATAATTTGATTTTTTTGAAGCATACACATTTTCATCATGCAATAGTAGCATTGACCTATTGTTTATCAGGCAACATGCACATTCCATTCTATTATTCTTAACTCATGGTATAAAAGACGCAATGAGGACGACAGGCGCCTTTGTTTTATTGTACATTACTATTGCATTAAGCAAATAGCTATTACTTAAATGAAACTTTTTTATTCAATGAATGGTCTAGATACCTTTTTTGCTTACCTTGAACTTCAAAGGAGAAGAAATTAAATGCGCTTGAAAATTCGTGTTTTTTTAAATTATCATAATTTCAGTAAAACTTTCTAGCGAGATAATAAAGCTATATTGTAAATTTGTATGAATTATTTAAATGATACGCTTTCATTCAAGAATGATTATTTGCGTGTCTAGATGAATCAACTTATCTGATCAAGAGTAGTTCTATAGATAATGACATAATAGACTTGATACTGAATTAGATCATAATCAATGGGAAATTCGGATTCCAAACAGTTTAGAAACTACCTCGGTCTGCCTCTGTCTCATATAGAGTTACAGTTAATTCTTTTCCCTAATGGAGTGGGAGCCATTGAAGCCATGTTACGTTTGGGCTAATTAGCTTATTTAAAAGGTAACTATCAAATTTCAATCAACATTTATGGTCTTTGAAGTTTACATTTCAGTTTATTTCATAGATCTTTTCAAATCTCGTAATTTATCAATGTTTACTACTACAACTAATTGGCCATAGGTTTTAAAAATTCTGGTAATTACCCATTAAAAAGAAGTAGGAGTGATTTACGAACTAAAGGATACTTTACATTTATCTACCTACATATCATTCAAGTAGGACTTCTTTTTTTTCAATGAAATTATCCAGAGAAGGTCCTTCCTGCTTATGTACCTTCACAATATAAGTTTTGCCGATGTTAATTGTACCAATCTTGAAGGGCCTATATAACATTTTTTCTCGGAACCCAATATCTTTGTTCCCTCGTCCTTTCAGCTTTTGTGTAGTTAATTTTAAATGCAAGTAGTATATTACCAAAATGATTAAATTCAGCTTAAAAGAAGACAGACATTGCTGAACAAACTAATAATTTATATGCATTGTAAGATTAGACTTGCGTAAATTAGCTTATGTAATACAGCAAACTTTTCTGAGAATTATCTAAATCTAGTGCTAATAATTCTAATCAAATTAGAAAGCTGTAGGTAGAGCTCTATTGAAAAGGTATTAATAAAAACAACACTCAAGCAGTTCCTCCTGCAGCTTCTACTACTATTGTAATATTGTTAAATCTGCTAAAAATAAGCCTATGAGTACCCAGAATAAATTAATTTGAGAGATTTTAATGTCCCCAGTGGCGTGATTACTTATGTGGGAATATATTCTGGGTAAATTGGATAAGATCTCTCCACAAAGAAACTAGGCTAATGATAATAAAATCGCGAAAAGCTAAAACCCTGGCAAATACTGCATACTGATTCACCTAAACATTATAATATATGATGATGATGATACTACACTACATTATCGTGACTCTTTTATAAATGAATACGGATACAAAATTTGAAATTTGGCATAGATGCAACAACCAGCAATCAAGATAGATTTATCGTAACCAATTTATATACAGTTTTGCTTCAAATGGACACTTGAATTAAATCAACTGTAAAAAACCCCAACGAAAGTTACCTAAGCTTTCTCCCCGCTGCAATATCTTAAATGTATACCGACCACCCAGACTGTGTGGTAAAAAAATTGGCTGACCTTCTGAAAGCTAACAAAGCGTGTATATTGTTCTACTAAAATGTTCCAATTCGTTTTGCTTCTCTCTGCAGTAAAGATAAATTCACACAAGTTGTAGACAAAATCAATTTTAAAACAGTGCGAGCTACCAAAGCAAAATCCCCGAATGGATTAGTAAGAAAATCCTTTTCGACAGAACGGTTGCAGTAAATATGAACTTATGGAAGTGCACAGCTTTTTATCCAATTTCGGATGTGTACAATTTAAGCATGTAAGTTCTACCTTGTACATATATAAGCAATCTTCCGTTTCCGCTTCAGTCTAGACTAAAAGTCTAGCCCTAATCTTAAAGTACATCATCATTGATTTTATTTTATACACTCTCATAACGTATTATATTAAAGTAAAGTGGATGTAAGCAGTGGAACAAGATCAAAAATTCATATGGCTTAGTGTATGTGTCTCTTGTCTCTGTCTCATAACGTCATATCAAACATAATATTTCACAAGCCGTGTATTATACACACAAGTAGCAGATGGGAATGTAGATGTAACCTTATTCTCATCTCATCTGACAGTTCACTACTTGAAACCAGGATTTCATCTCATCATTCGCAATTTCCAGAAGATTGCTCACATCTACACAAATCTATCTTGTTTAGTTTATTCAATCCAAAATGGAAAGTGGAAAGCCATCATATCATAATATCAAAAGCAGTAAGAGGTAAAGCTAAGTCAAGTACTTACTAAGCAAAAAAGGATGGGGACTTATAGTAAGGTGATTTTGAGCTGAGAAATGCTACAATACAAATACATATATATTATATGTTCTGCAGAATTATTTAGTATAGAAAATCATCTCTAGCGTTTCGTTGTAGATGAGTTACGGTATTTGTAACTGTTGACTGATTATAATATTATATAGCCTTAAGCCAACACTGAAGTCAAATACACTAAACTAAAACTACGAGTGAAGTATTGAGGAAGAACTTTCACTTTACGCATGATGTGCAACTGATTTGGGCCCAGTGAGAGATGTCAGATTGCGTATGGTACATCGGTAAACTTGCCCCCATGAGCTTTGTGAGCAAGAAACTTTATAAAGGAAAAGGAAACAGTAGCAGCAATTTCTTGTAAGAGCTATTTGCTACATTGCGTAAGCTTTTTGGGAGACAACTAACAATGTGTGATTTCGAATTTTGAGTAAATGGCACGGAGCAGGGAAAGAGAGAGTTGGATTTTCACACTGAATCTAATTCAGTCTAAATAAATACAATGTGTGTGCATTCCTTGTGTCTACTTTGGGGCTGTGGTTTGCATGATTTGGTTGAAAATTCTCACGATATTGTGCATATAATATGTGAATTCCTCGGCTCCACATGTGCATTACTTGGTCGTATATGGATTTAGTTAGGGTTGTATGGAAACTTGGTAGTATGCAGAAAGTATATGTATATAATAGAAGATTTGTACGGTATAGCTGTTGTAGATTAGAAAAGAAAGTAAAGTAAACCTGGATGGAATGCAAAACCCTACTAGTCCAGACGGTACTGTGCATCAGAGTAGGAAGAAAGCAGATTTTGGACGATTTACGATTCTTGCTCAAGTTGAAAGTGCTTTTGGCCTTAGAAAGCTCCGCTTGAGACTTGAAAGTACACACCTTGCACATAAGGACTTCACATCGACCCGTCTGTCCACTACATTGGTTTTTGCCTTGCAATGTCCCTATATTATCATGAACTTTGGCGAGGATACCTTACAAACTGCATATGCGAATAGAATCTTAGTAGAATTGTAGACTTAGGTTGAAGTAACATATTCCATACTTACATTCATACATTCATATAACATACTTTTACCGTTTACAGCTTGCTTTCACCCGTTTTGAGAAACAACGAACTCAAACAAACTCAAGGTTGACAGAGAATTGGTATTGTGACCAATAGGACTGAGTGTGTATGAAGGTAATGTATTATTATGTAGTAAGAATGCGACTTGCATTTATGACCGAATTGTTGAACTGTGTATTCGTCAGGAACATTTATGATGGCAGTATGTATGACAGCACATTTTTGTTATGTACGATCCAGAGTTGCGAGAGTAAGAGTACTTACCTCTCCAATCTGAGGTACTTTTTAGAAACGAAAGTTGTTGAGCATTAGATGAATAGTTTTCTCTTGAATCTTAAAGAGTAAATGTAGGGAGATGGTTATATGTAAATTACAAACTCAATTTTTCAATTCCGTCTGACTCAATCAGAAGGAGAAATGTAGTTACGTATTACACATTTCTTTCGCAGTAGTCACTAAATTATCTGGAGGCTTGCATGAAGCAAAGCAACCCCAGGATATGTAAGGAACAAAATCGTGCAAAATACAATTTAACTAACAGCAGATGATATTTAAGGGGTTGATGGTGGTGGCAGATACACAGGTACCCATGCCTTCATTCACTCACTTTCACTTTTGCCTTCAGCCTTTCTTTATTCCCCAGAGTCGTCAACCAGTACTACTACAATATGTCGCTTGAAGCGAAAATTCATGAATCTCAACGTAAAAATCCTAAAAAGACTTTTTCTGGGATGTGTTCTATATAGTCTATCTTGTGCTATATAAATTCACGCCTAGACAGTTTTTTTTCAGAAAATAGAACACAGACCAAAACCTTATTCCACGGCTTACACAATATTACGTACAATCTAAGAAATTTGCATGCTTTTTTGTAGGGAAATCCAAATGAATTTATACGATTTGGTAAGAAATCTGACTTGAGACAAGGTCTTCATCTCTCTTTTCATTTCTCTTGCTCTTCATTCTACGTCTTTTGACTTATGGAGTCTCATATCCTTGGGATTGAGAAGACTTGATACGAGGGAGTAGAAAATGGGAAGAAAAAGCAATACAACAAACTAGATTCAGTAGTAGTACCACTACAAACCAAAACTAATCCTAACCGCAATATCGCTCGTGGTGTTGGTGGTAGTACCCACAAAGAATTTTGTTCCAAGTAAGGCAACATGAATTCATAAGGTTCTCTCTTCTTTCTATATTCGATGAAATAGTGTAGAAAGTATCAAACACACTATTGCAATTGCCACATTCAAGATTGCATATTCTGTTCGCAGTATTTCTTATACTTTTGTATGTGAACGAATCTTGGGAATAACAATGTATAGTTTTTCTCTGTGGCCTGCCACACAAATCGAAACGGGCATATGAGAGGGACGTGACTAGAAATTGTGGGGAAAGCAAAGGGCCACAGAGAACAACTTGAAATTCACCATTCACCAAGCTCATACATGTATCCTTTTCTCAACTCTCCCTCAGACTGTTTCTAGAATACTAGATTTTAGAAAAGGCAAACTGAACCTAGTAAAAAGAGAAGATGACTCAAAGCCAAAACCAAACCCAACTAAACCAACAAGCAAACTAGGATAGAAAGAGAGAGAGAGAAAGCGCAAGGAATCACCCACCACCACAACAGATCTACTGCTATTACTGACTACTACTAGAATACTCGTATCGTTCATTTCATACTTACCTATGTAAAACCATCGTTGGTAGGAACGATGCCAAAACTATGGTTCCACCGTATAGTTAGATGGTCGAAGGAACTACTAAAGCAAAGAAAGCAAAACCAGGCCAAATTAGGCACCAGAATAAGAAAAAGACAGAACTCAATAGCAAAACTACAAGATAGCTCTCAATCCTATAGTATTATGTAGTGTAAAAGTGGTAGTGTGTGCACTTACACTTTATTCTGTTATTTCTTAGCCAACAAAACTGTTCAATTCGTTCAGACCAAGCGAAGCCAAGCCAAGTCCTTAGCACGATACAACAGAACACCAGAACAGAGTGCCCTTGTGGACCCTCTACTTGTGGTACAAAGTACCTTAGAACCTACACAAAGCAATGCAATAGCTGTGCTTCAGTCTTTCAATCCTACTTAGTTTGCTTTCTCTGTCTTTCTCTAGATAAGTTTGTCTCTTTTCAACAAAATTCTACCTTCTTTCCGTTCTACGAAAGAAGATATAGCCCAAGCTTAAAGCTTTGGTACCAAATATTGCGTAGGAATGAACGTAGGTCATAAGTTTTTTGGCTAGAGATAGCTAGAATAAGAATACAACTTTCTTTGGGCCAGCTATACTATAGGATTTGGCAATGAAAAACTACTATTTCACCAAAAAAAGAAAGGATCCATATGTTCTCCTTTTTCTTTTTATACCTAGGTAATTTTTTAAGAACAAAATTTATAAACTTGTATACATAATACTAAACTATATAGGTAATCATTTATGTTTTTTGTACTAGCTTCATAGGTAAAGATCAACATATAATATCATGGCCTCACATATGACGTAACATTATATGTCTTTTACTAGCACAATGGGTTAGTATTAGTGAAAGCATGGCTTCTCATATAATGAAATATATACGAACTATATTATATATTCTGATGATTCTGATGATAAACTTGGATTTAGTTCTAGGCTCATGCCCAATTATTAAGGATTAGGGATATCCCAGTGCCAATCTCTGCCGTTACACTCCATGAGTACATGAGACTGGGATTCACCACACTTGCACTACTACCTATCTCTTTCCGACATGTATAGTTTTTAACCATGTGAAATGAAATGTATATGTATTTTCATATCTCTGAAATTCAAAGACTGAGCACATATTCCATTCTCATTTGGAAATTAGCCTGGATTTTCATTTTATTCATTCATACGAGTGAATGAGTTTAGTCGGTTTAGACATCCTTTAATTTTATATTTCAATCCCTAGAGAGATCCGATAGTTACTTTATCTCCGGCCTGCAATATTTACATTCTTCCTCTTTAAATTCTCCAGAATTTTAACAATTAATTCATAACTTCCTTGCGGATTAAATTATAATGAAAAAAGAAGGTGCGTGGGAAACTCTGCACATACTGCTTTCATATATTTAACCGATGAAGAATAGATTAAATAGATTAGATAGAATGTATTAAAGTCACACTCTTTTAAAATCTGTTTCACTGTAGCAATTGCTTACTAAAGAAGGGGCAAATACTTCATAAAATATAGTTGTTATATACCACATAAAACATTAATATTGCTTTCCTTTCACCATGATGCTACTGATACCAGTGATACATCTATAAAATGTTTTCATGTTGTTGATCACAGAATTTCATTTGACAAAAATAACTTCAAAGACCGAAAAAAAGTGAAAAACGAAAAACTTTCGCACAAAAACTCTCTTCATCCCCACCCATTGCCGTAGGAAGGAAAAGCATGTACTATAATCTTTCCAAGTCTATTCCGTCACGTTCACATCTATTCCAGTACACAAAGTAAAACTTTGTATAATTCATTCATATGACATCATCAATTTTGACGTGAGTAGCGATATCGTGTATATTGAACACTTTCATTCAGTAGATCAAATTCAGTTGTACTTGTATAGGCGTATTCATACAATAGTGACAACTTATCTATATATCGTGATTTTCTAGCTCAATGTTGAAAAGTTGAACGAAATGTTGTAGTGTAGTTGTTTGCAATGTAGTAAACCCAGTTGGTAGTATGTATTTTGTGGCATTTGGCAGCTAAAACTTTTTCATTTGAAGTATTCAAAGTATTTGGCTGGATTGAACCCTCTGGTCTTACCACACTCACATAGTTCCTCATTCCAGTTGCCACCAAGTACCCTCTTTGGGCCTATGAATATTCGATCTTCTCAAGTTCTTTGTAAACTTTTCTTATACCACTGTTCTTTTCTCCCCTACTTCATTTTCACCTCAGTTGGTCCTCAGTCTTGTAAGTGTTGGTGTATATTATATACGTATACATCCAATATTCAAAGAATTCAAGGAATCATTGGGGGGAAATAGCGTAAGTTTCTATTTTCAACTTGAATCATCAGATCATCATCTCACACCTTCATTCATGTCCATACCTTACATAATATTATGCACCCTCGTATACTTTCTATACTTGTGAATAAACTTTTCTTACAATTTTGTAAATTGAATTTTGAACAAGTGAAATGTTTTGTCTACACATAATCTACCCTTGGGTAGTTCAGCTGTTTCTTTATTTTGGTTTGGATTATTTATGCTCCTTTTCTTTGGGAATAAAATTTTGATGTGCATATGTAAATTGATTTTTCTCAGAAATGGTGTCTTCATTAAGTATGTTAGAATAAAACATAATATCACTTCTTTGCTTTTCCATACAAAATATAATAATAATATCCCGAGTACAAAGAAAACTTTGTTTGCTTAACAGTTTCCTGTCGGCTGTTGTGCCAATAAATGGCGGATTCAAATGAATCGATAATTCTGCATTAACAATATAGGATAAATAAAGGATTTCAATATGTTCTTTATTTTATGACTTTTCCCAAAACCAACAAGCACCGGTTTTGTAACAGTACGCTGTAGTAACCGAAGCAGTGACATAAACTTTCTTTGACTTTTACCTAGCCACACAAAATTTGCCATAAGTGCGCTAGTATGGAGAAAGTTGACATTTTGTTTTTCTAAAAATCAACAAAATGATAAACAGGGTTACAGGGTATTTTTGCATTATGAAACATGCAAGGTTTCATTACAAATGTAAGCAATGGTAAGAATATTTTTAAGAGTTCAAACTGTTGTCTAAATTGTGCCGAAATACAACTTTCCCTTAATCAAAATTAAGAATTTAAGGCATTAAATATGAGAGGTATTTGCTGTCTCTCAAATTGAAAAACATTACACCCCCCAAAGGACAACTAACAAAAATACGGAAGTGACAAGTAAATATTGGAACGTATAAATCAAAAATCAATTAATGATGATTTCATGGGCTAGAATTCAGTTACTAAACTACGTTCCACATAATCAACTATAATAGTTGACTAAATTACATACTACTATTTACTACAACAACTTCTTCAGAACGGATGAATGATGATGCACTCACAAAGTCATTTTTATGGATAACAAAAAACATCGTAAAAATATGACCAAGCCATTAAAGGAATCATGCCATGCGATATGACTCCTTTCCCTGAATCTTTGCCCACAAACAACCCTACAATTGTTTGTTTACTTTATCGTTTACTTTTAGAGTACCAACTCTATAAAATAATTTCTCTTCCCTATATTCTATATTATTTTTTAGCAACAACGTGTGTATTGAACAATACTTATCATTTATTCCAATTATTGAAGCATATATATTGTGCATGGCATTCCTGTTAGGGTAATTCAATACAGAATCATGTCACAGTTTCAAAGAATCTACAAACAAACAAAAATAACCTAACTTACTTTTAATAAAACACGGGTTAAAATTGCCGGAAGGGAATGTGAAACTTCTGTCCTTCTCGCTTTCTATAATTATTTTACTATTATTACTACTTCCCTCAATAATAGGCACTTCTTGCAAACTTTACTTCAGACACAATAACACACACCCAACACGTAATGTATCATTGCTCACTGGCAAATAAACAGGCTATTATGAGCCTTCTTTTCATAGTTTGAACATAGAAAAAATGTATATTATAAGGGCAGGCAACCATTAATGACGCCGGAAGACGAACACTTTTCATATACTATATTTATGTTGACTTACAAATGCAATCTTAACGAAGTAAATGTGCCGATGATATATCGGATTTTTTTTGTACACATTACCGGAAAAAAGGTCCGAGGTTACAGGCCAGGCCCGAGTGACCGATAAATCATACTGACATGGAATATCTTACTTGCTCACACTTTCTCCTATGTGTGTGTTCGTCATATCATTCTCCTTGTTGTTCTCTGCTTTCTCTTGTAGATGAATTATAGTGAGGAATTATAAAAAAGAACACTACTATAGGTGGCTCTTTACATCCCTATATAGCAGGTATAAAAGTGGCACACTTTATTTGATCACAGGACAAAAGTATATAAATTGAGCTAGCGTGTTTTACTTCATCCGGTGTTTGTATGTATGTGTTCAGAGTATTGTGAAGTGTAATAATAATGGATGAGCAAAATGTATGTTTCACTTTACTACAAAAAAATCTATAATGTCAACATTACATGTCTCAACTTTTCAATTCAGAATTGGAAGAAGTTCATGAGGGTGACTTTATCAGTTATTGAGTTAATTGTATACGTTATGTCTACATACATCCTTCACCCGTGCAGATTTAATACTGTGTTGGTTTTCATGTGGCCAGAAAGGGGATAAAAAACTGTTCCTGGTAAACATGTAGGAGTTTAAGAATAATAATGGCTTCATAAAATGTCAAACAAATTATCGTTCTTCTGTAAACTGGAAACCCCCATAATTCATCCACGCACAATATAGAAAGATGATACATAAAAAATTATCTTCACTCAGTTTGCATAGGTGTTTACCAACTTTCGCTAGAAGTGGAAAACGTGGTTTTACATTATTTTATATTGATTTTAATATTATTAAAATATTTATTACAGATATTTCGGTTTTAGTTCCACTTTATAATTTATTATAGCTTTTTTCATGCATTTATTTTCCACTTGTAGAAAGTTATGACGGTTGGCATTAATAAAAACTCAATTAAAGAGCCCAACCCATATTTTTACAATCTTGGATGAATATTTGCACCAGTGTAAAATAGTTTTTTTTAGTACTACGATGTAATGTTGGCATAAAAGGTTGGGGTGTTGTTTTTTTAATTGTTTCTATAATTTTTTCAAAGTTACACTGAAATCAGATGATTTACACAATGGGCTTCCATATGATGGTTTGATTCAAATAACAACAGTCGTCGCTCGTCAGTGCTCAAGAGTGGTTCGTAGTACGTAGTAGTACATTAAATTTTGTCATACATAAACCCTCAACATCACAGTCAGTAACTCTTGACTGCTATTTGGTTGATAAGTCATTTAAATGTTTTTGCAGTTAATGCAGCTGTTATGACAAGTAATTTGACCCAAATATATTGGTTCCTTGACACAACAAGGTCAATTTAAGAGACTTTCCTTTTATATTTACTCATCTCATAATTGAGAACAGCAAGTAGACATTGTTAAATTGGTATGTTTCTCAAATTTCCTTTTGCAATTATCCATGTTATGCTTTCATCACATATCGAAAACGGAAACCTTAAACACACGAAAATTACAAGGTTCGTCCTTTGTGTTGAACAATACCATGGACTCGCAATAGGTTTTGTTAGTTTATATTGTTTACAAAGCTAATCTAGTGTTGATCGTGTTGTATTACTCACGAGGCATTTCTTGACCCTGTGATTTGTCATTCTGATTGTAATTGCAAGTGTCGTTCTTTCCATTTGGAATAGTTCTACTTCGAGTTGTCATTAATCAATTTAGATTGTCGAAGCCGTAAAAGGTTTACTTTAATAAAAAATGCATCAGTTATATAAGCGAGTTTGCTCTAACGTCACTATCAGAAAAACATACTCGGATTTGCGATACTCAATTGTGTGTAGATAAAGGATCGATATATCAAATTCCAATCTAGTTTCAGTCTAGTCCCATTCTTTCTGCTTGAATAATTTCTAAGATTTCTAAAGTCACATTTCCGATACTAACTGTCTTCAATTAAGCTCTTTACAGTTCAGACTTTGAGTATCAAACCCCTCTACTCAGTAGAGGGGTTCTATATTGAATCTAGTATCAAACACTTTGGACAGTACTTGGTTGTTAAAATATATGCTGCAATGTATACTGCATAAGTGCACAACCATCAACAACATGAATTAGAAAAAAACTTATCTTAAGTCTATAGCCAAAGGCCTTGATAGTTTTTTTTTAAATTTCAGTACGAATGACATCTGCTTCTGTTAGATCTAGCTGGAGTATCTGTAATGTTCATTAAATATCGAAAATTTTGTGACCTCAAAACCTTTACATGGAGCTTAGATAGAAACCCCATCAGCAATGTATATGCGTCAATGGAACGTGATAAAGAAATGGCTTGCATTTTTCTTAGCTTAGTAATGAAAAGTCCTCAATGACTCAATGAGTAAAACCTCAAACTCACTTTTTCGCCCAAGATACATCCTTCTTTTTTAACGCAGTGTTTTTACCTTCCCGTTTTGAATTTTTGACTTGAGTCAACAATCCATCCACCTGGCTCGACCTTTACTTAGCCCTTAATTAAAAATGACAGTGAATATGTACAAATGGTTTTTGAAATTCAGTCTGAGTTTAAACAGGTCTGTCTGACATGATATAAATTGAGAGAGAATATGTCTCGTCTTGTCTTGTCTCGTTGTCTTCTTTTTCTCAGGCTTTATTTTTATACTTTTCTTTAGCTTTATCATTCATGGGTGTGTTTGCTTCAAAATCCTGAAGCTCCAGCCTTTTTTGCGTACATTAGAGAACTTGTGTGTCACACAATGTCACTCATTCCAGTCGTTGGCTTTGACATCAAATACACTAGGTAGTTTTCGCAGTATTAAAAAACGTGGATGCAAATAGAAATTGTATTTTTTATTTAACAACTTCTACGTAATATAAACAGAATGTATGAGTTGAATTCGATTTTGCTTAGACTGTTTTTTTTTTAAGTTTTGAAAATTTCGTGCTTGTCCAAACGTCAAAAAATGTATACTCATACAAGCTTTACACATTTATTTGTCTATTTAGATCTTCTTAGTCATCATGGCTAAAAATAAGCTATTTCTCAAGTATTCAAAAGAAATTCAAAAAAGAAGTCTTGTAAAACTTTCACTGTGAGCAGGATATTAATAAACTTTATTAAGTATAAATGCAAAACAACTAAAAACACAATAATACTTCCGCAGAAGGTGTGTTTATATTTGTAAACAGAAAAGGTTGCAAAATTGTTTAATATCCTTTATTTGATTGTCAAATTCAATCCCCTATTATCTACCAAAATGTAATAGATTCTGAATACAACGAATTTTACGATCCATTGATCGAGCTTATCCAAGAGAAGCAAAAAGCAATAAAAGGCACCTCATAATCTCTTATTCCATAAATGCTAAAGTGCCCAAAGGAAAGCAAATGAACTATAAAGTTGCATGCTAAACAACAATCAGCAATCGACACTGGAGATGTCATTTAAAATGAATAGAAACTACCAAGTCAGCCATAAAACTGTGTCAAAATGGCTCATTAGAATTTGCAATGTAGGAGTGAACGTTAAGTAGTAAACAAACACATCCCATTTCTTGTTTTGAGATATTGGAGATTGATATTATGAAGGGGAGAGAATTTATTATTTGTGCAGTATGAAATAGCTGTTTCATGTCTATATATATTTATAGAAAACGCTCACAAAATAATTTGCTTCGTGTATTTTAGCAGTAGTAGTTATAGTTCAGACTGTTTCATAATAAAGATAAGCCTGTACTAATAATTTAGCTCACGTGATCATTGTCCAACAAAAGTCATTATTGTTAAGTACATTTGATATCGACATCTGGAACGAAACAATACATGTCTCAAAATATCATAGAAATTTAACCACTTATTAGCTAAAAGTTTTTCTGGAAAATTGACCGTACGGTATTGGTTTTTGATGTTTAAATTCCTTGTTTGCATTAAATTCAATTATTTGTTTAGCAAGCGTTACAAAGAATGCTTTCTTAATTAGCAATATTCCAAACTTTCTCCTAAAAAGTGTACTCTAAGGTAAGTGGACTCAAAAGTCCTAAAGGCTAGATAGATGCATGAGTGGGTAGGCGTATTCCTGTCAAGTTGTCAAGTTTAGGCATTCTAGTTTTCTAGTTTAACCAAACTTAATCATTTTCAGTATACGGTTGGAAACGTATACGAATTTTTAATCCTATTTGGCTACGTATCGATTTAAGACTTTAATCTTGTCGCAATATTATTCCTTTCTGGCTTAGAAATGTGTCCAGAAGCTAATAATTAAATGTATTAATTGAAGGTGTTAGAATTACGAATACAACTTTTATGTTCTCTTTGGAACTTTCGATGGGTTCGGCTATCATTAAAATGTATATAAATGTACGGTGCCGCAATCGTATCGATTAAAGAGGTGTAAACCCGTAATGTAGGCACTGCATTTCCGTTTTCATTATTCCCTCTTGATGTTCATATTTTAAGGGTTTTATTATTAGGTTTATCTTTAACATTTTAGTTGTTTGCACAAACTAGTTTTGACTTTATTAATTCAAAAATAATGTAACTTGTCTTCTCAAACTGCAGTAAATAAATCAATTCAAGATATAATATAGCACAGTCATTGAATGAAATGAATTTATCAGACTTGAAAACAGCTTAAAAAAGATATAAGGCATTCCAGTTGTAAACAAAAGTAGGTACTAATCGTACTTTTAATATTGACCCAGCCTATTCACCATAAGCAAATGCCCATTTGGTTGCAAAAGCATCATAAATCAATTAAACTAATGGAATGGCGTAAGCCTTTTATAGTCAAAAGTACTTTATTGTCTAATATGCCAGATCTCCTCTCCTAGTAGCAATTTATTTTCTACATAATCCTGATTTTTAAAGTGAAAACACAAAAGGGTTCATTTAGCTTTCTAGCTTAAGCTTTACAATGAAAACAGTCTTTAATTACCTTTATTGAGATTTTTATTTTCAATGCATATTTTATGCAAATCACTCATTCAGTACAAAGTTAATGATTAAGTTTCCATAAAAAAGGCAAGGCTCCGTGACGATGTCTATTTAACTCGACACATACATAAACATAAGAAAACTACCTAAAACCACCTACCCAGTCATGGAAAGGCATGGTTGTAAGCAAAGCCTGTATAATAATAATAAACCTTGGCAAGGTGAAAGTAGTTCGGCATTCTATGACAAACTTTTATGAAATGGTGAATGTTCAGAACGGAGCTTGATGTTAAATATTCTA
>JAQGAA010000427.1:0-22889 GCA_034696425.1 Isotoma viridis
AAACAAAATTCAAAAATATGGTTTCTGTGAGAAGTTACAATATGAGTACTTTAAGAATTCTCTTTAAGGGTACGGGCCCTTAGTTTAAAAAAATAATGCATTTTTAAGAAGTAAATTGAGTGGAAAAAGCAGCTAAAGGAATGCAAAAAAGTTAATGCTGCAGAGACTCGAACCCTCGCCCGATTGAGTACAGGAAAGGTGCCTTAACCACAGGCCCACTGTAGTCATTGTTGGAAAAATAGAAAAGAAAGAGTGAGTTGATTTGTTTACTTTCATGCATCCCATGTTAAGCATAGGGAAAAGTGGTTTTTGACCTGTGACCTGCGGTGGGGTCATTTTAGAGCTTAACGAAGGGTGACATGTATTGGCAACTTTTTTAGCTCTTTTAAATGAGCTATTTTGTGTTGCTGTAAGTGGACGTTTAGTATATTTCCATAGACAGTATTTATGGATCCAAAGATGTGGAGAGCCATGAAGAGTGTTGAGACCAAAATGAGAATGCACCTTCTATGGCTCAATCAATAAAATGAAAATAAACGAAAAACGGCTACTGAATTTGTGAATGGCCCTTCCCTCAATGTATGAAGAGTTGCAGTAGCATTGGTACTCTGAAGATGACACTAATGCCGTACTCGCTTTACCCCAAAGAATCTTTAGGGGTGAAGTGAGTATGTAATTAGTCTTTCCAATGCTATCTTACAGGGAAAGTGGTTTTTGACCTGTGACCTGCGATACGGTCAACTAAGAGTTTCAAAAACACAAAACTTTATTGGCAACTTTCTCTGCTCTTTCGAATGAGCTATTTTGCGTTGACCTCAATGGACGTTTACTATTTTTCCATAGAGTCACAGATAGAGTCACATGTCATAATATGTGCAATGCTCAAGGCATTATATTTCCGTTGTACTTGTACTGGAAGGGAATTTCTAAAGGAATTCCGACACATTTGGTGTGTAATATGCATTATTCAGAATAAATGTCTCTTTACTTGTGTCTTTTAGTAGAATCAGAATAATGCAATTATGTTATCATGCAGGGATAAGAGTGGGTAATAATAATATGGAAAAGGAATGATACAGCTTTATCCATTTCATGAATGTTAACGTATGTCTCTGTTTTGTGAAATACTCGAAACTTTTGAGTGTTGAATACTTATCACCACGTTGGAATTTACGTCCGTATCATCCCATGAAATTATTTTCAATTCTCATTTCTCATCATCATATCATATATCTATTATAAGATGCTTTTATCATACCTTATCACTGCCTTTCCCTCTTGCCTCATTTTTTAGTCTCTTTGTGACTAATTTTTGAATAATTTCATCTAATTTTTATCGCTATTCCTTTAAAAGATGAAAATAAGCATTATAATGTAATGTAAAATTCCTTTTGATCATCATTTTAATTTTAATTTAAAATCTGTCTTTGACTCCCGAAGCATTAACTATATCATTCAATCCTTTGAATCCTTTTTACATCCTTTTTTACTGTGCACTCATCAATGGAGTGCTAATAGATCTCAACATCATCAATCCTTATTGCTACTACTTCACCTAATTATCCTAAAACAAAGACAAGAAACCAAAGAAAATAAATATATCCATCCATAGAAAGTTTTCGTATTCTTTTAGGTTTAATTTCCACAACCCATTTTATACATTAGTGAAACAGAGAGTCTTCATTTACAAAATGTGTAAAGCTTTGAGAGTTTAAGACAGTGAATTCGTTTGGGACAGAATCAACTATACAATCACACACATAACCATGTGTACAATTACACTATATACATTCTACTAGCATTTTAAGTTTCAACTATAAACCCAATAATATTTGCTTCAAGTCCATCTCTAAGTTTATACGAAAAAGCACAAGTAAATGTAAAGCCTGATGTCATGATGATGTTCATTATTTGCGTAAAACTTGTAGTCAAGCTAGAGATAGAAAGAGAGAGGAAAGTTTTAATTATATTCTAGTACCATTATTGCATCCAAGGGATACTCTCATGCATGGAATTACTTCACTCTTCTAATAGCATAGGCAGTTTTTGGAAGAACAAACGAGGTCTAATTGAGTTAGTGTGTCGACTAAATTGTTAGCATTTATTATCATCATGATGAAGATGAACACCAACCACCACCAGCACTTTCCTAGTTATAAAACCCATGGTATCATAGTCATAGAATCACACTCTCTAAAAACTTGTTGTTGTGTGATTCAAAGTTAACTGGTGACTGGATACTTTTCATAGTTCCTACACCACTTATTGTCAGGATGTATAAAAGCCCCTTGTGATATGAAAAACATTTTAGTTCATGAAACTTTACAAATAGCAATAAATATACAAAAGTTAAAAGTAAAACTATGGCTTTGCTTTAGGAGCTAACATACGCGTGGTGTAATTGTCAAGATAGCAATTATTATTTATATCTAGCAGCTTTGTTATTCTCTTTGCATAAATCCAATTGTAAAAAGTTACTCTCAAGCTTTAATATGAAAATGTGTTTACAAATTAATCTTTCTATCTATCTCGAAATGTATGACAAAGGTTTAAAATTACAAATTATATTTCGAAAAATATACGGATTGCATTTTCAAAGCCAAGCGATTGCCTTTGGGCAAATTTCTTTAACAATTTCAATGATTTTTTGCTGGAGAAACTAACTCATAAACGTCATTTTTTAACTAAGATCGGCCAGAATATAGAAGAAAAAACATTGTAATTTTCTATGAAAAATTTACATTACAAGACTTGACACACAGACTAAGGTAAGCAATTACCAACTCCACAACACGTATAAGTTTTAACAAGGAAATTAAGAAAAGATAGATATAATAACAACACCGCTTTTTTATCCAGCTTTCAACTAAGATTGGAATTCCTCTTGAAACTAAACATACTTTAAATGCATTAAAACTTAATAACAATTTTATTAAGTAATAAAAAAGATGCTTGTGCTTTTATGCAATTAAATCTGATGATAAATTCTCAGCATCTTTACACACATTAGTCTTTTCTTTAATGTAAAGGTAGGGCTAATCAAATTATCTGATATAAGATGAACAACAACAAACTATTTGTCTGAAAGCATCATGATTACAACTTCATAACTCTATTCGTATATTAAAAGCAACGTGAGTAAATAATTTAGCTTAGGCATTTTGACAAACTAGTGTTCAACTCAATTTGACTTAAGAATATTATTTATACACATATAGATAATACAATAAATATTGCAACGGCACACCTAACCACAAATAGTAAATCAAAAGTGAGATTGAGATAAATGTTAAATGTTATGAAAGACGATTACAGGATATTAGATTTTTGATGGAATTGTATTATGAATGAATGAACATCAAGTCTATATGCCTAATAAAGTTGATATGTAGATATACAGATGATAAAGTATTGCCTCGGGGAGCAGAACTTCATTTACAAAAGCAAGTTTCTCATCACAATCATTTTCAGAATCGATTCTTCAGCTAAAATTACAAGGTAGATCAACCGACATCCTTCAAACTGTCCAAACTCCAAACCCTCTTTCCAGAGATTAGGTATTAAGCAAGTTATCTTGATAAATAACTCAATTCTACTAAAGCTATTCTATTCTTTAGAAGGAGAATCCTTGTAAATAAATATGGCCACATTGACCGTTCAAATGTAATATGATGAAACCAACATTGCTGAATTTACTTACAGCCAAGCCAATTTATCCTAATAGGCATTTTGACACTTGTAAATTTAATAGAAACTTTTCTTTACACATCGTCTGGTCAAAGTATTTCAGACACATTTTACGCTAAGCGTCTAATTTATCTAAATGATGCAAATTAATTTCATACTTGTCACTCAAGAATTCCAAAAAGGTCGGTAGTAGTTCTTTAATAAAAAGTTGTGTAGTTGTATTGTAACAAGTAGGTAGAAAGTACAAGGCATGACTTCATAGTTTTATGCCGGATTATAGTTAACAGATTGTTGGTATCGTTGACAAGGGTAAAGGTTGCCGAATTAAATGTTTTTTAATCATTGTGAGTGTAGGCAGTTGTAATAAAATTACATGGATTTCAGGTAGGTTGGGCTACTCTATTTGTTCATTAAGAATTTATACTGTATCCGGCTTTACTTTTGAAGAGGAGGCATTTTATGCGTATTCAGTAGGCATTATAGGTAATAAATGTCCACCTGTAGAGAGATAAGTAATGGAAATCTTCTCGATAATATATTGAGTAGGAAGGAGTTCAATTTTGTTTACAAATATATATGAAGTTCAGTGTTCAAAATTTTTACCCTGGTTGGACACAAATGCCATGGTTAGGTCTTTGGACAATATTTTTTTTGATGGGGCTTTAGATTCCAAAGCTTGCGTGTTGAACTTTAAATATTGACTAATGCATTATCATTAATTTTAATATTCGAAGAGTTTAAGTTAATTTTAATTCCATAGTATCAAAAAGAACTCTCTAAAGTTCCCATGAATCCCTATATTCTTCCATGCCTCTTATATACAAAATCAATAAAGCAGATTTACTAAACTATTCAATTACCTTATCTAAACTAATACAAAAAAAATGTTTACCTGCAACTGTTCTATTTCACAAGCAGTAATTTATGTTTCTTATCCAATTTAGACCACGCTTCTGCATGCTAAATTATAATTATGTTTATTGTTTCAATCATACTTAACTTTCGGTCTAACAAGTCTTGAATCTACCTACATAATAATATGTCCACTACCACCAACATACAATACCATAACCACATACCCACGTCTCACATATAATTCTTATCTTATAATAATTATTAATTATTCATGAATGATTAAGATATGCATGTGCAAGGGTTTTATCTCTTTCAACTCGTTCTCATCCTTAAAAACCCCACGAAGCAAATCACACTAGCGATGAATGAGCTCTATAGGGTTAATAAAATGAAATTGCGTGAAGGTGAGATATTATGTTTTCATATTAGGCTGATGATCTCACATCTCAAGTTGTTTGGCTTCTTAGTTTATCTTTTTTTTGTCTGGTTTCTTGTTTGTTATTATGACTTGCCTGTGGGAAGGTGTCTGGATGGCAAATTGAAGATGTCAACATGATGAAAGAACAAGGTTTGGCAAAAAAATGATAAAAAAACTTTTAGTGATTTATTTGCTTTTTATAAGCACACATGCTGAGCTTGAGAATTGTTACTTATTTCTACCTTCCTCCACTTCCTCGTGTGCGTTCACAAAAGTAATCTTTTGCCTTTTGCTATACATTCACGACCAAGAGCCCATAATAATAATGACAAAGATGATAATAACAAGAGATAAAATTTAGCTATTATTCAATTTATATGCCGAATGACCCACATAACAATTTACAAAGGGACTTGTACTTTCTGAGCTCTGAGATTTGTAGTACCAAATACCAAAAGAGGTATCACAAATATTATGACAAAAACCCATTTCGCTAAGGTTAACTCGCCAATTTGATTCATATACACCGGCTGGGTTTGACATGTAATTCAATTTCTTTCGCAGCATTAAATAACCTGATTCAAAAGAGAGTGAGTGAGTAGTAGTGAGTGCACAAAAATATTTTTGTATACTATGTACAGAAGGAAATTGCAAATATATTGTTGTGTATACTTGCTGCGTATTTTACCAGGAAATAGTCAGCCTGTCATAATCCTTTTCACTTGGAACAAATTTGCTTTCACTCACCAAAAATAAGCAAACTGAGTTTCAAATTGGATCCTACGATCCTACCCCACCCGAAACCAGCTTTGGGTTAGTTCAATCGACAACAGATTGTTTTATGACAATAGCAGGCATTCTTTTTCCTTATTTCACAGTTCCCATGAGTCTAGAAATTGACATTGTAAGGAAAACAACAAAAGAATTCATACAATATTAAGCATGTAGTTCTTGAGTTGCTAAACACTTACCTTGAATTTGGACCAACACTTCTCTGGAACATCTTGAACAATTTTAAATTCAAAATATCTCACACATGTTTCTATTTTTAAGGTTATTTGCATTTTATTTTCGAGGTCCTTTGATCTTTGGTTTTGTGTTGTCATTGTGGGATTTAAATCATCCTTTAAATCCCTACACATGCTTCAAAAGTCACAAACTTTCATGAAACAGGTTCAAACAATCAATACATACTAAAAATATGCTTATCATAAAACATAAAAAGAACACACAACACAAAAGATACCGCCTGGTTCTTTAGAGTTTCAAACAAATATTTGTACAAAAAAGTATATCCCAAGCAATTTTTTGTGATTTTGTTTTCTGTGTGGTTTTTGTGGTAGAAAACACTCATTTCTTTGTGACCTTTTTATACACCCTTGAGTACATCCAATCCAATTCTTCTTCAATCACTTGTATCAAACACATCATAACCGACTTCATAATAAATAGACTATAAAGGCTTCCTTTTCTTTTGAAGTTAGGATAAAAGAACAAAATCAAATCAAATATCAACTTAAGGACCTATACTGTCTGCTTTGGGTGCTTCTTCTATAAAAAAAATATGTAAAAAAAGACAGTGAACAAAAGTCAAATCTTTTTTCTGATCACCTCAATACTTTTAAGGATTCAAATATATACTTTTGCACTTTTTTTCTTATAAACTTTAGTAAATCGACAGACTTTTGGCTTTTGGCTTGTGTAAAACTTTTGAAATATTGGAAAAAAATAAATATCTTTATGATGATATTCAAGAAAAAGGTAAATACAAAGTCAAAAGTCTTTGGTATGTAACGATTTGAGTTATTCTGTGCTCGCTGCAGTGCTTTATAATATTGGAGTTTTTGTATAAAAAATGAATTTTTATGAGAAATAAGTTTTATAATTTAGCTAAAAGGTTGTTTTCTTTTAGTTAACTCTATTATTTCTTTCTTAGGTTTTATAAAGTATGGCTCAGCCAGGATAAAGTTTTAGTTAAACTTTCATAATGGATAGATGCACTTTTCGTTTCTAAATTATAATTATAATGAATCAATTAAATTCACAATACAATCTGCACTTAAAAAACATTTCGCTCTACTTATTAAAAAAGCATTTTTCATCATTTAAGTATGGCTCAGCCAGGATAAAGTTTTAGTTAAACTTTCATAATGGATAGATGCACTTTTCGTTTCTAAATTATAATTATAATGAATCAATTAAATTCACAATACAATCTGCACTTAAAAAACATTTCGCTCTACTTATTAAAAAAGCATTTTTCATCATTTTAATACAAGCCACAAGCAAGGTTTAAATTTAAAAAGAAACACGGTATAAATGAAATAATCAAAAAAGCACTAAATAAAATGTTAGTATAATACTTGCCTTTTCAATTCTGACTTTTATAAGTTTCAACATAAAAGTGTATAAAAACATTTCTCTCTTTATTTTAACTAAAAAGCAAAAAAAAAAAAATAACAAAAATCCCAAGAAACATTCTATGCTCTACTTTACTGTATTTTTTAATGTCAATCTGTCTGATTTAGATTTATGAAAAATGAAAAAAATTAGAAATTAATCAAAAACGCAGAAAGAGATTCGGATTCAAGCGTGTCCTTTTAGTCTATTCCCACTAGATCCTTCTTTTACTTGATATGCTCTATTTTGTGTGAATGAATAGAATTTTTTGGTAAAACACTCATTTATTTGTATACTGTGTACATGATTAAAATACAAAGAGGGTGTAATAGACTGGAGAAATAAGAAGAGAGAGGATAGCAGCTTTTAATTTGGACGAGTCTCAAAAGAGAGTCGACGGGGGAAAGTTGTTTGGGTGAAAGAATCTTTTTTTACTACTCACTCATTCTCTCTTAGAAAGTACAGTAGTACACATTGAATGTGAAAGTATACAGAGTGAATGGTACCACCAC
Organism: Isotoma viridis; assembly: GCA_034696425.1. Lineage (NCBI taxonomy): Eukaryota > Metazoa > Arthropoda > Collembola > Entomobryomorpha > Isotomidae > Isotoma > Isotoma viridis. The sequence continues at coordinate 7,873 of JAQGAA010000427.1, forward strand.
TACCACTGTTACTCCTTCTACATTGACACTGCTACTAGAAGTCACACTGAGGAAAGGCTTTCTCCAATCCTTGTATTTTTTGTCGTTTTTTATTGAAATATATATTACTTTTTCCTTTACATTATATCCTTTCTGTTTCTGATGATATTGCAATAGCTGCTTATACGTACCAGGATTTTTTAGGATTTTTTGTATTGCAAGTTTTATTTTACTATGCTATTTCATTAAAAAGATTTTTCAAGTTTAAGGACTTATGTCCGACTCAAAAAGTAGGAGAGCAAAATTGAGTGTTTTTAAGAAATGAATTTTTATTAAATACCGAGAATTAATTTTTCCAGTAGGAATTACTATATAATTTAAAAATAAAGTCTTATAGACTTAAATTTTCAAAGAGATTTTCAAGTTTTATATCTTTTTATATAGTAATATTATAGGGTTTCTAAAAATGTTTATAAAATGTATTAAAAGTATGTCAATGTTCGTTATTTATTATTATTCTGATGTTTTATGGATGCTCTAGATAAAAATAATGTGACAGTATGAATAGTAATTAGCACAAAAGTCAAATACAAAAATTAACCTTTGGTTCTAAGAATGTCAAAGGCCTAAGTGCTACGCTACGCTACGTTAATTTAATTCATTCTGAACAGTATAACCATATCTATGGAAAACAAGAACAAAACGATACCGCAAAAATATGCATGAATATGTAAAAGCCTAGCCTTTTCGTTTATCTAAAGTGTATTCCAAATTCAAATAAAAAATCTGCATTATTATCGAACGAAGCATGAACTTTGTGATGAGTTTCAGCAGGGGTTTTATTATGCAAAAGGTGAACACATTAACTATTAATATATTTAAGTTCATATTTATAACTGCTGAAAGTTCACGAATCTCATTTATTTTTCATTTGAGAGCACAAACATCGCTTGAGATTAACTGAATGAAAAGAGAATCTAGAGAGATTCAAATTATGAATATATTTAATATATTTACCTGCTTTTGTAACATTTTCATTTAGTTTGACAGTCAATGTAATTTTTGCATTTTGTTAAAATACAAATACAAGATATGGAAAATAGCATTTTTTCTAATAATTAAATAAGATATGCTTTAAAATCCATTAGCATACGTTTTGCTCAGGACCGATAGCTTGTATTTTTTTAATTTTGGGTTTGTTCAACTTGATTCTAAAAGGATTCATCTATCATAACTCTCAACTCCAAGGATGGTTAAACTTAAAAACTAAAAATACACTTGAATCTTAGATAAGTGTACCCGAGGGTAAAAATGAAAAGTATTTAAGGAAAGTTCTTATACAAGAAGATTAAGTTCCTCTTTAGCAACCATTGTTTTTCAAACTACTTTACTTTAATAGTTTTAACAAAGAGGGGCGAAGAAGAAGATAAACAGATTGAAACCTAATTATCCTCTAAGTTTACTTTACGAATCTTTTCTCTAAAGTGCCGAGAGCAAGCAAACGGAAAAGTTTCTTAATTATCTTGTTCTCTTTAAGTCTTTTGCTACTACAACAAGTCTTGACTTCGTTATCCTTTATACCTAAAACGAGACCAAGCACAAAAGGTAAAAGTAGTGGTTACTGTTGTGTGTTGTACTATTAGACTCTAGTTTTGTTCTCTCTTTAAGTTTTAAGAATCTATAACAGTTTTGGTTAGCCACTTTACCTTCTTGGGTAAATGGTGGTAGTTGGTGTGTAATTTTATCCAGACTGGTAATTACTCTTCTGGTTAAAAACGATGAAAACTAAAGCTAAAGTGATGCTGACTTTTCTATTTAGTTAAGGATGGTGATGGTATATGCAAGTATATATCTGTATTGTTTAATATATAGCCAAAAAATAAAAGCATGAGAAATGCTGAGCCAGAAGAACCTGCTATACATTGACTTGGCAGAGCTGCGTCATTAAATGCTCAATTAGCAATGCAAATGGTTAGCTCTTTGATAAAAAATTTATTCATGGAAAGTACTTTGTAAGCATAATATTATTATTCACGGACATATACCAAGTTGAAAACAACAAGACAGTTTTTAAAGTTTTAAAATCTACATAAGAAAGGAAATGCTCAATGCATACACTTCATTCATAAATAATTAAGCTAGAGTGTGTTACCTATATGTTGCAGTAGAATGTAAATTAGTTTTTAATGTCATGTATACTAGAGTAGAGTACGGTGGTTTCTAGATTAAAAATTAACTTCAGCCTTTCACAGACTTTACAAATACCTCTTGGACTTGGACTTGAGATTCATTTTCGTCACAATCACACGTAGGACACCCATCTAGGCCCATTGCTTGGATGCAATTAGAACCACAAGTTGGAGTTGGGCAGATTTTTTCTGTTGTTGTTGGGGGTGGTGGAGTTGGACAACTGACTTGGATGCACGTGACTGAGGGTGGGGTTACACATTGGCATACAGGGACTCCACAAGGGACTGGGTCTGGGGATGATGATGTGTATCGGTTACTTCTTCCAAATTCACCTCCAACGGTTGCTCCAAGTGGAAGAGTTTCATTTCCAAATGTACACGAAAGGACACCTTCGGAAGTTAATTGTTCGATTGTTGGCTGACTTCCACAAACTGACAGGCAATCAGACTCGCTAAGGAAGTTGTTCTTATTTCCTTCACATCCTGAGAAGACAAACGGGAGGCATTGTTGACTTACTGCATCCCAGTGATATCTTAAAGCGAAAGCTTTGCATGTGCCTGCTTCTGGAGCTAGTTTACACATTCCTAGAGAGAAAGATATCGAAATTAATGATAGTCCTTTGGTATGTTTGTGCTTATACGCATACTCATTACATAAAATTGATTATGTTTTCTATTGCTAACGAACCTTTGTCAGAATCCTGTTCAATCTCAGACCCTGCAGAGCTGTCTTCAGATCTTACAATTGGTCTTCTCCAAGCTGCCCCTCTGCTTCCAACTCTGCCTCCAATTCCTTCATTGTTTGCATTAGAGCTAGCAACTTCAGAAGGTTTTTTGCATCGATTTTCACATTCTCCAAGAGTACTAAACCTGTTTGCATTTCCAAAACATCCAGAATACAAGAAAAAATCGCAAGTATTCGTTTCTGTATCATAATAATATGATGGAACGATTCCCAAGCAGCTACCAGCTTTCAAAGGAAGACGACATCGTTCCAAAAATCCGAATGCTGGTGGCTGGAATCCAATTGGTTCTATAACGTCATAAGAAATGTGAGCATGAATAAAAAGTATACAAATTCAATTCAGAGGATATTGTCAACAGTTGGAAGTATCAAAATGCCTTTCGTTTGAAAACATTTCAAAGCTTTGAAATCTGTTGTGTCAGCATTTCAGCATATATGTATCTCTTTAAATGTACCTTTAGGTGATTCCACGGTGCCACTGTTATCTCCATTCGTAGTAGTAGTCGCAATAGGCTGAACTTGAATTCCAGACCTTCTTCTAGATAAACTTTCACCCCCATCCTCAATAACACATCTTCTTTCACAGTCCCGAATGTTCAAGAAATTATTTTGATTTCCTCCACAACCTCCATAGCCAAAATATTGACACTGCTTGGTCTCAGAATCATAATAAAATCTTCGGACAAAAGCTCGACATTTCCCGATTTCTTTTGGTAAACTACAAGGATCAACATCAAGAGTGACAGATTTACTGGAAGGAGCATCTTCTCCAAACTTTACCGTTGAGGCATCTCCTTCTGATTCAACAGGGACACTAGTGCGTAGATTGTCAACAGGGATTGCATTAGTGCAAGTTGCCTCGCAGGAGTCCTTTGAGTAAAAGTTATTACGATTCCCCCTGCATCCTCCGAAGATAAAAAGTTGGCACGAGTTGTCTTCTGGAGAGTAATACCATCGAGGGAAGAATCCTTTACAGTTTCCTTGCTTTTTGGGCATTGTGCACGGATCGACTTCAGTTACTATATATAAATTACAGGATAACTTTTAGAGTTTGGGAATTACATGCCAATGAAATGGAATAAGAGAACATAGATGAGTTGATAAACTTGACATTGACAATGATAAATCTTAGCTTCTTTAGCTAATTATAATATTTATGTGTACCGTAAATTGATCGTGACTGAGGTTTATTTGAATCCAAGCTTCTTAAAAGTTCTCTATTGCCTCCGGTTTTCGTACCAGAATCATCCTCAACGGTTTCACAAAGACGTTGACAGTCTTGAACAGAAACGAAGTTATTGTCATTGGATCCACATCCAGAATATGTAAAATCTTCACATTTATTTGATTCTGTATTGAAAAAGTATCTTGTTCTTCTAGCTTTGCAATTTCCGCCTTCTTTTGGTAATTGGCAAGCCTCTTTTGTACGAAGGATTCGATTTACTTGGGTCACATTTGCTGTGGGAGCCGTAGGAGGTGAAGGCCTTGAAGGTCCAATTTCCACTATGGATGGATTTGGAACAACTAAAGGAGGTGCAGTTCCAGGGGTCACTAGGGAGGCCCCAGTTGGCTGTGGTGGTGATGGACGGTCGGCTCTATCGTTTGCTATTGATAAGTTTGTTGGGATTAAGGGAGAAACTCATTATTGAAGAAGGAAGGAAATTGTTTTAAAGTGTTGCAATGGTACTTACGACATTCCCATGAAATTGGACAGCAGCTGCCAGTACCATCTTCGGATTGAAAGTAAACAGGTGCACACCCCCTTGCCAAATAATCAGAGTAGTAGATCTCGATACCACAATCGATAGATTCACAAAACTCATCGGTCAAAGATCCTGAAAGCGTGCCAATTCACATTTAAAACGTTGTATTCAAGCTAAAAGCATTATTATTTTAAAAAGTTGTTTTATAACAATTTTAATACCATTGAATCCTTTTTGGCAAATGCATTTCAAGCAAGGAGATTTTTTGGGGTACATTCTCTGTCCTTCAAAATATGAATTTCCATCAAGATTGCACTTAAAATGTGGCTCCTGAGTTTCTGTCGCTGGTTCTTGTGTCTCAATAATGGTCAAAGTATCTATTAAATTAATTAATTGATTAATGATTTAGCGCCTGATTGTCCATAGGCATTTATGAATAATTTGAGCTATTGCTATTATAAGCTTACCACTAGGGCAAAAGAAATCGTAAGAACAACAACTTCCTCTTCTGTAAACAGGCAGACATCCAACTTTTTCTTCAGGAATAGCACCAAGATGTTCAGGGCATTCAATATTAGCACAAGTAATTTTAGCCCCTTGAGTCGGCCCTTGGGTACAAATGCAAGCAGCACGGCAGCTTCCAGCGTCAGACGCTTCAGGAACATTTTCTCCAATAGCATATGACTTATGTTTGTAATGGCATCTAGGCTGAGTCTCTTCAGTCGGGGCGGTTAGGCTTCGTCCTCCCTCAATTGTATTGTTTGATTGAACATTGTCAGCTATAGAAAAAGAACATTTTTAAGTTTTAAAAGAAAGCTTTTATAAAACCTAACACATATTCATCTGACCCTGGAAATATCATTAACATGCAACGTATTTTGAAATAAATCCTACTTACGACATTCATATCTAGTTGGGCAACACGACTGTCCATCATAAATTGGTTTACAGTCCAAAGTAATATAATGAGAATACAAGCCCCAAGGACAATCGATGTTAGAGCATTCCAGATCTGCAAATGCAAAAAAACGAGTTATTATTTCTGTAACGAGATCGATTTAACTAGGTAAAAAAACCGAGACGAGTTTGCATCAAAGCAAAGCTATATTTCATCTCCAGAGAATACAAAGGTTACATTAATATGCAATAAATATTTTTCATTCAAATAATATTTATACCTTGTGCAGGTGCATCTCCACCACAAGCCCTAATACATTCTTCTGCCGTATTAAACTTATTCTGATTTCCACCGCACCCTCCATACTCAAACTTCTCACATCTATTATGTTCTTTGTTAAAAAAGTATTTGTGTTTGATCGCATAGCAAAATCCCTTGTCCATGGGGAGGCTACAAATAGTATTTTCATTTCCCAAGGAGGAAGGTTGTGGTGATGGCATAACAGCAAGAGTCGGTGTTGGGCTCATTGTTGTTCCAGAAGAGACTAATCCAGTTTCATCGGAACTTGAATCAGAATCATCTTTTTGCTTTCTATAACTTCCACATGCTGATTTGCATTGAATTTCATTAGCAAACATATTCTTTGTTCCACCACATCCATTGTAGATAAATTGCACGCATTTCCCTTCTTTGGCATTATAGGTCCATTTGGGTTTCATAGCTTTGCAATCATTACGTGCTCCCGATTCGGGTAGTACTGGAGGTTGATCGCATATTTCTAAAAATTATTTTGACAAAACGGATTATTAATCTCTAATTTTATTCTTAGAAAGGATGAGGTGACATAATATCCCTTCCATGATTGCATATAAACAACATACCTTCAGAAGAATATGGAAGAATAGTAGCCTTTGTAAGATGCTTAGCACAAGTTGTTTCACAATCGCTAAGCTGCTTGAAGTTATTTCTATTTGCCCCACACCCTCCGAAAATAAATGTCTCACATTTACCTACTTCTTTATTGAAATAGAATCTAAAAAGAGGAAACAAGCTCATTAAATCTTCTCATCTAAAAGCAATTGATTTTTATAATTAAAATATTCATAGATTAGATTTGGGCTACCTAGGCACTGCGGCTTTACATTGACCAATCCTCTTTCGATCAAAACAAGGCTCATCTTCAGGCTTTTCTTCAGTCAGCTTCTCTGTAACCTTTGGCTTGCCTTTTGTTTTTATAGCTTTTGTGAATTCTTCGAGAGATTCGGCGTTAATATTTTGTTGTTGTTGTTGTTGTGTGTCATCTTCATCGGATTGGGAGTCGGAATTGCTTCCACCTTTTGAAACATTAGATAATACTTTGTAGAAAATGTTACATTATTTCTTATCATTATTTTTTGGTTATGTCATATAAAGGACTAGATGCTATCCTAATACATTAAAAAATGAAAGATAAAATCATGTGGTAAATTTATAATTAGATTTAAGTTTTGTTCTTTTGTTCTCAAATAGAATTTAAATGAATGAATACTGATATTGGAACCCCATAGAGAGGTTTATTTACATGAGTGAATGAGCAAAAAATTAATGGATGGTATTAGCATTTAAGATGCATTCACATTGAATTGAATGGCTGGAAATCTTTGAATTTGTCATTCAGAAAAATCAATGTCATTTTTTATTAATTTTTATATCTTGTGGCTAAGAGTAATCAAATCATCATCGCAAACTGGGGTTAAGGTAATAATTGTAAAAATGAAAGAGATCATAAAAAGGATTGATAATTGAATGAATACTATTTTGTCTATATATCCTAAGTTAATTTTAAAAGTTAAATTTTAACAAAATTATAGATAGTACTATTGGTAAACCGGTTTTGCTCAGAATTAAAATTTAAATAGAGATAAATAAGATCGCTTTATCTTAAGCTTGCAAATTACTTAAAGAATATTTAAGTCAAATAAATTCAATATTTTACATCAACATAAACTGAATGGGTTAATTAACATCATACGTTAAAAATTATAGTTTTCTAAGTGTTATGCAAAAATATTTAACCCCCGAAATACAACAAAAATAAAAACTTAACTGATTTCAAACAAATTTAAAAAAAACTTACGTGGGAATGACAGCGCATTCTGAAGTATCAAGCCGAAAACCACGGCCCATAACAATTTTTTCTGCATTTTTCTTAACTTAACTAATTTCCAAAATTATTTATTTTTAAAGAAATCCTTTAAAATGTAAAAAAAAACTTGAGTAAATAAACTCAAACTTTATTAAACTCGAGACTAGTTAAAAATTGACGATGTGTCTTAACGAATACCAACTTGTATTTGTATTCAGGTACAGATCTTTGAAGTGTATTTATATTATTTGCTATCTAAGACCTTGACGTCAAGTTTCTTAGGAATAGTTCAGTCTTAAAAATACAATCTTGGTCTCTTGGACGGCTTATGAATCAGCTTATGCTAATTCTTGATTAAGTGCTTACACTTACAATCATTAGCACATGCATGCTGAGCCCAGACCAGAGTTGATGATGTCAGCCTTGTTGTGTTAAGTGTGGATAGTTAACCCTTCTTGGAATATTAACCAACCATAATAACATGTATTTTCAAAGCAATTGGATTCATAGACATCTTGGCCATACTTTATCTAAATGAATTTTTATAATAATGCATAGTTTTTAAAATTATAAAAAACATTTATTTAAAGTAGTAGGAAAATACGTGTTTGGCTAGGGGTGTCTTATTTAATCTTATTATTAAAACCAATTCAGAATCCTGGAGATTCGTTCCGCGAATAGTTTGTATATTGACAGTTGGGGCATGATTTAAGGTCATTTTTGAACGTTTTGTTAATTCGTCATTGTACATTGTTTATGATTTTCATGCTATGAAAACCACAATTACTTTAAATCAGCGGAAAGTCAAACAACATGTGTTATGTAGAAAAGTAGCTTGGTAAAATAATTTGCAAAATCATATCAGTTGTTTCGTCATCATTATGAGAGATATGCTTAAATTGTACACATTTTTGTATGTGGAGAATCCAATGTCATTTCGCACGTAGTTGCTGCTTCAATAGAATATTGGACATACATATAAAAGTTGAACTTGAATAAAAGGTCAGGATGTCAAATTTTGAATATCTTTTTGTCACTCTTGACCCTAAAGATGATTACATACATTCTGCGAATCTGTATAAAGAATTGAATCTACATCTTATTCAATTATTCTTGTTTTGAGAAGGCTTAATTAATATGTTGTATAATAAGGGATTTAATAAGATTCTTGGATACAAATACGGATGTTTGAGTTGTTTCATGGACAAATATTATGATGTTATCTTAATAGAGTCTCACTTCAAAATTAGCCTGTATTCCATGTCTCTAATGTCGAATATAAAATGAAATAATGTTTTAAATAATACTTAAAGCTATTTATACTGATCAGCTTTTATTATCATTCAAAATGAATATAATATAAAGATTCCAAAGAAAATTACCTAATTTATTTTATGACATTATCCTACGCAAGCAAATTTACATCGAAACGACATACATGTAAATATGAAAATACTAAAAACTCAATTTAAATATTTGAGTTGAATAAAGGAATTCCCCATTTACGACTATAATATCCCCATAGATTACCAAAGCTAGGCAATCATGAATCCAAATATTGACCATTGTTATTGCATTTTTAAAGGAATTGTACAGCTATACTGTAACCCAATAATTGATATTGCTCAATTTAGTTGTAGTAAAATCTTACAGGCTAATTAAAGTAAGGCTGGACGTTTATTTATACTTAAATTACAACTAAAACTCTTTTCCTGAGCATACTCCTCCACCCATCGTCTATTGTATTGCCATTACCGTCTAAAAATCACCTTAAATTCAAATCACTTAAATTCTTTACTCATTATTAAACAAGACATTTATATACCATCAACCATTCTCTTTGTGCGCTAACTAAACATCCTAAAACATAAAAGCTAACCCAACAAGCCCAAACAAGACACACAAACCTTAGTAAAATTATGCCCAAATTACAGTAATAACTTCCCTCTGTTGACTATAATAACCTTTTGTTACACACTTTTCCTCACTCCTCCGCCTTTATAAAAGTTTAATAAATTCTTCTAAACCTGTTACCCTATGCCCTTTGTACCCTCACATTATATAATTTCAGGTAGCTGACTCCAACTATTTCTGTAAATAATAAATTCTCCTAATCCAAGCAAAGCCAACCTTTCACCTTAGGCACATACACTACAAGGGAAAAACAAGACATCAACTCTCCTAACTACACAATATATTGTGTACTTTCCCATATAATATTACTTTCTCCATGCTTTTATTACCTTTAGTGAAATACAGTCAGGCAGACTCTAGGGAATATTTTGCTTAGCAAGCGGAAGGAAATGTTATCAACTAGAAGCAACATTCATACTAACATAACACCACCACTGCCACCAAGACATACACACGCCAACCCTTTACTATCACTATTACTAACCTGCAGGTTGCATATTCCACAGCAAGTAAATAAATAGCTTACGTTTTAGGAAGTAAATATGAAGCTCATAAAATAAACCAAAGACTTTCTTGTACTTTATGTTACTTTAAATGTAACACCTTGTTGAGCTACTTTACTTACCCTATAATATTATTATTATTACTTCCTTTCCTACCAGTAGGAGTAGACTAAGCCGAAATTATTGTTAAAGTTGAAAACAATTTACCCCCAAGTTTTCACAAAAGCTTAGCACAAAGCATTATAATATTATCCCAAGTAGTACAAACTATACAATAATATCAAACCTTTTAGTCCACTGTAATACAAATCTTTTGGTAGTAGGAGATCATAATCCATAAAAGCTTATATATTGTTTCTGCTTTCTCAAAACTTCCATGTTACCTTAATCAAACTAAAACAAATGAAATAGTGCATAAGTATAAGGAGTTGTAAACGAATTACTCGGAATTCTGTCCCAAAACCAACAATAAGGTTAAAAAGGGATAGTAGTCGAGGTTTGTAAATTTACTTTCTCTCTACCGTATGTTCCTCTCTACTGTGTAACTTGTGTCTTAAAAACCACACCCAAGGAAACTATTAATATTCGTATTAATATTAATTTTGTTAGATGTTCTGCTCCAAGGTATTATTACACTCATTAAATTTCCACCTTAGAAAAGCAGTATCAGCAGGATAACTTTGTTCTTTGACGATGACTACTTGCTATACAATGTATATATGTATGTACTATCCAAGCTGTTATTACTTTTGTGGGCTGAAGGAAGTGTTGAATTACTTACGAACTATTTCCTCTAAAATTCATTATTATTACGGGATGGATTTAAGTCTTAAAGAAGAAAGGGTTTTACTGCTCGTTGTCTAAGGTCGTATAAAATACTACTCGAGATTAAAAGTATACTATAGGCTACTACTTGCTGCGGCTACGGTTAAGGTGGTGGAATTCTGTAGGGGCTTTTCGAACTAATTGCCCAACAACTCATAAAAGAAGATACTACTCCCTGTATTTATAAGATTTGTTAAAGTTATAAGGGTATATTTTAGACAATAGAGTAAAAAGCATTCAGTTTGATGGAGGTGGGAGTAGTGTGTGTACTTTCCCTGTTTAATCTTTGCTTGGACTGTGCGCTCTCCAGGTAGCTTATCCTGATTATAGACTTCATTTCGCATTTTGTCTTTCGGACTGTAATTCTCTTTGACTGTTATGGCTCATTTAATTTCAATGTTTTATGTATCACGAGGTTTTGCCGACCTTTGACTAAACGGTGGATTTTAACTTGCTACAAAGTTACTGCCTTTTTATTTGTAACAAGTTGGATTGCAATTCAAAGCTAATTTTACATTCGGCAAATTTTACATGTTTTGGATGACTAGATTGCAAAGACGTTGCAGTAACTATCATGACATTATTTTTTTTCGGCTACTTTTGACAGTATCCTTTTTATAAGATCTACTTTAGAATAGCCAAATTTTTAATTATCTGCCAGAGATATCTGTCGTTGTTATTGCAGTAAATAATAATAATAATCTCAATAGTAATGAGATTATTGATCTTTGTTACTCATTACATTTCTGAATTTTATTCAACCACGAGTTAACTTATTTTGGTAAAGAGAAAGCATTTTCTGTTTATATGATAAAGTAACTAAAGTTATAATTTATTATATTGAAACACTGTATAGTATACACGAAGAAGTATTCAGATTATTATCTCCTTTGTATCTCTATATACATGCATATTAAATGTGTTTTCCCTATTTATTAATGACTTTCCCCACTAGTTGAAAAGTGGTAAGGAAATGAAGAAAGCATGCAGCTTGCAACATCCGATCCTAGAGACTAGAAGCAATATGATGATTGTAATGACTACAGTAATAAAATTAAATAAATTCCTGGTTTGCAACAAAGAAAAGGCTTTAATTACATTTGGGAAGTACTAAATTACCCTTGGAATCTGACTAAACCCAGATCCAAAACAAACTATTATATTTCCAACTTGGCATCCTTTGATATTTGTTTTGGCATACTAAAACTATGAAATTAATGCGTAACCTTTCATTCTCTTATTCTATAACAAGGTTATATAAACACATAATTATTATAACTAATTGCATTTCATTTTTAAATTTCAGTTACTCGCAATCCAAGAGTTTTGCTCTGCGACTAAAGAGTACTGTCCCAAAGGAGATTCAGGACCACCCGGTCCTGTTGGAACTTCAGGAAAGCCAGGATCAAAAGGAGAAAAAGGTGAACCCGGACTTCCTGGAGAAAGCGGACAGAGGTACGAATTACGATTTAATTAAAGCAATGACTACTCTACTCTCCACTTATTTAAATAACAAACAACCCACTTGCGTCTAAAACTCATTCAATTAGATAAACACTTATTTTAAAATTCAAAACCTTATTTTAAAACATTTCAGAGGACCTCAAGGGCCACCAGGATTCCCAGGACTTCGTGGTCCAAAAGGCGAACCAGGAATTCCAGGTATATTATACCATATTTTATATACAGCTCATCGGAAATGATTGATCTCATGCGGTTTCCGTCTCATTCTCTTCACAAATAGAAAAATTAATTTTGGCCATTCTGACATTCACTCCCCCATTCTCTCTGCTGTTGATCTTGATGACTTAGATCTTTCTTTATACATGAACCTCTCCAACTAACTTTGTACATTAGGAAGAGAAATGAACTTCGAGAAGGAAGTTGTCACAGATGAATTTCCTGTGTGAGCAGACTAAATGAATGATCTCTTGTGACCGTCACACTCACATTTCTTCCCACACAGTTATTACTTATCTTTCTCTCTTGTTGCTTCCCACGAGAAGAAGATTTCATTAGTTTGAGAAACTGAAGGGTTCTCTTCATAATAATAACTTATTTGTTCTTATGAGCTACCAAGACTAAAGAAATTTCTTCTTCTTTTTTTGTCGGTGACAGGTCTTCCTGGAGTGGATGGACGAGATGGTTTACCTGGAGAACCTGGTAAGTCTCTCTATATATATTCTATTACTAAAGCAGATTATTTTTTTTTACATATTCTTTTCATATGACTTTCCCCTTGTAGCATAATTAATCTGAGACCTTAATATATTTAGGTTTGGATGGCATCCCTGGTCGTTCTGGATTAGACGGTTGAGTTGCTTTTACATTATCTATCGTCCACAATCTCATACTTGCTTTTATGGAGAATATCCAGGATAAAAATGCTGTTCAACTCTTGACAAAAATCATTAGACAAAATTAGATTTATTATCAATAACATTATTAACATTTTTATTTTAGGTATTCCTGGCATAGATGGAATACCTGGAATGGATGGTAAGGATGAGTTTTTCTATAAGTAAAAAGCATAATACTCATATACATAAGCAAAAGATAAACAGCTGAGTATTTACAAATCACAGGTAGACCTGGTAGCAATGGAACCAACGGATTAGATGGTAAGTTAAGCTTTCTTTCAAAACTTTCACTTACCTAAAACCTCCCGTTTCCCATTAGAAGATTTCCACTGGTGAACTTTCACTAGCAAAGTTTACCAGACAAGTAAAGATCTCGTACTTAAAATGACCCACGGTCATCCGGGTAATGTCAGTTATCTCCAGATCGAACATAAAATTACCTATTTGACCATTAGCTATACAAGCAATTTCCTAAAGCAATAAAAAACAAACTTTTGAAAAATTCATGCCATTTGTAAAAAATCCAAAACCTAACTACAAGAAAAGGGAGGAAACCTAAACTAAATTTCATTGCGATCTTCCGTCCTTTTTCGTCTTCCTGGCCAACCTTGTTCCTGTCTGTCAGCCTTTACATCTTCCATACAAACATGGCTGATAGATCGTTTCTAACTTGTTCTTTTCAAGTTTTCTCATTTTTTTAACCCATTTTTTTCTTTTTCAGGAACCCATGGACCGCCGGGTCCTCGTGGGCCAAATGGACCTCCAGGTACAAAACCTTTTACAAGAATTAACAAAATCGTTCCTCAGTACTGAGGGTGACGGCTAAAAACTTATTTCGCTTTCAAATAAAAAAAACTGCTATCTACATTAAGTTACGACCACGACAAGGGGAAATATACTTATATTCCAACTTTTGTTCTTATGGCTCGTAAAAGAAGTGACGAAGCACACTTCCTTGATGAATAAGTAATTGAATTAGTTTCTGAGTGTTGTGACAGCTTGTGTCATATGAGATGATATACGATGACAGTGACATCGTCATACGAATTGGAATGAGATGATATTGTTTTCCAAGCAAGACATTAAGTCACACTCACTGAGCAATACGAGTCCGTCTTTGGCGAATGTTGCTGAATTTTTTCTGTTTTCTAAATCTGATTAGAAAATAGAGTCCCTTCTAGACCCCCTGACCAGATTTTCCCTCAATATAGCGTTAATGAAATCACATTGTTAGAAGCAGGGTATTATTTCCAGCATTAAGGTACTAAAAGCTCTACAGTAAACAAATAGCTTTTTCAAAAATCTCTGATGTGATAAAGGTCGAAAGCGAATGTCATTTCCTTCTGGTGCAAAAATGCCAACTTGTCAACACTTGTAGTCCCTACAGTTCTCGCCTGTCCCCTTTTCGTTAGAATTTGTACTAAGGTAATACCTTTCATAGAAAAGAGAAAGCTTTTCTAACCTTTTGTCACTTTCATGCCAAGGAGACAAATATTGAGGACAGGATTGGCAGGAATAATAATAAGAGCATCAACTCCTTCAATTTAATGATAAAAGAAAAAAAATCCCAAAAGTCTAATATCGTAGTAAAGACTTCTTTTCAATTTAGCAGGGCTTTATCATGTAGGCTGTTGTGGCTGGTGGTGAATTGTTTGATAATGGATATAAGGGTAACGGTAACCCTCTCACACCCTGACATCAGGTCACATAAAAGTGATTAATTTAACAAGGAAAGGAAATTAGAGAGGAAGCCTTGTGGGAAATTATTGACAAATA